>VXAZ01008979.1:114444-183725 GCA_013399875.1 Gymnorhina tibicen | reverse complement strand
GGGAAAGGAAAAGGGGAAAGGAAAAGGAAAAAAAACAAGCACTAACATTATTTTTGCTGACTTACTTTTATACCAAAAGATGCCAACAGTATAATGATTAAACAATGTCCTGGACTCCTCAGGGTGCAAAATGCTGATGAGCAGACAGCAGGAAAAGGTGTAAAAAATGAAAGATAAACATGACAGAGATCACAAGAGAATAAGCCATGTGACTAAAGGAGTTATTAGAGCTTACTAGAACTGCTTTGCTATATGCATTAGACATTTTTCTTTCATCACAGTTAAGAAAACACGAAATAAGGTCTTAAATCAGTAATTCATATGTCATAGCTGAGGCTATGTTTCTCAACTAAGCACAAAACACCCCATCATTCAGGAGAAGTCTTTTACAATACTTAGCTAGAACAATCGTGGAATTACCACCACACACCTGTTAAATGCTTTCTATATCTCCTTTCCTACAGGTGTGTCTTTACTGGCTATCACTGCTCCTTTTTATGAAGGAGTCAAGAATGAGACTCTGGCATTCCTATAATTAATAAGTAAAACATAACAATAACAGCTGGGAGATTCATTTTGGTGTCGTCAGTAAATTTTCAGCATAATACAGAACTGTTGTGGAATTACAGGGCTGAATTTGTAATTATTCTGGAATAATTCTTGAAAAGTTGATGGAGACCCATTGCACTATCTTTACATTGCATTCCCTATGGGCATCAGTGCACCACAATTTTAGGTAAAGAAAATAGTATGTAAGTAGAAATTTATGCCAATCCTTCCAGAAACATTCAACAAAATGAAAAGACTACAGTATAGTTTTTAGTGTCCCACTTTCAGTATAGCCAGAATATGCAATGATTCAGCACATAGGTAGTACATAGCCTCTCATACCAGCTTTTTCAAACAGTAAAATGTCCTCCCCAGAGAGTAATCCTCCTTTACTTCTCTGCAGTGCTGCTTTTATAGTTTTATTATTACTCTACCTTTTCTTCAGACTTAGTAACTAAATGTTATTTTAAAAAATAACACAAGGAAAAGAAAAATGCTTGCCGATAAATTGGAATACTGGTACTTTAATTTCTTCCTTTAATAGACTGCTCCTTTTAGCAGTGTTTCTACCTCATTTTCCAGAGTCTGGAATGACTGGGGTCTCAAATTTAGTGCATTGAAACAGGTAAAATAATTCTCCACTCTCTGTATGTATTCATATATACATACAGATATATGTGTATCCGTGTGTATATGCATATGCATATGTGTATTTATTCCTAACTTGTCTGGCCCTTTCTGCTCATGACAAGATGACTAGTTCTATGTTTCCCAACTGGATAATAAGGATCAGGAGAGGCAGATATACAGAGACTGGCTTCTGCTCTCCCATCATCCTGCAGACTGGATAATCTAGGCTACATGACATATCATGGAGTCTATGTGATGGTAGATTAGAGATATGCCATCACAAATAAAAACCTATCAATTCCAGCTAGGGAACTTGAACATCTTCAATAGCATATTTCTGTTTATAGCCTAAAAAGAGAAATATTTTTGACAGATTGTTCCTGCATGCAGTTAATTTGAAGAGCTACCTGTATCTAAGCAGGGATATTACCTACTCTAACTAGTACAAGACTGTGATTAATCAGTGCTTATTTTGTTTCAGTGAACTCATGAAGCCTTCTTTTTACTAATGAGTCTTAGAGACGAATACAAATTAGGTAAAAGTTTTCCAATCAAACTGTAAAAAATACTTAAACAAAGCAAAAATACATGTTGAATAATTAGCAAAAAACCAAGCTCATTACTGAAACATTCAAGCTTCTTGTATGGAAAAAAAAGTACATGAAGATTTATTTATGGTATTTAACACTTCTTCTGACTTTAAGAAAATTTCTCAGTTCTGTGCTTGGAGAATTTTGCTGAGTTGAAAGACTGTCTCTCCATTCTGCACACTGAAAGTGCTTTTCAAAGAAATTTTAAGTTGGACTGAAACCAAGGGGCTCATAAGTCTTACTAAGAACAGGGACCTAGTCCTTGCAGTTTATTTTCATCTTGCAGTACATTTTGCTTTTTTTTCCCAGGGTTTCCTATGGCATTTAGATTCTTGCCTTGCTCTTTTCTCTTTTTCTCCTTGTGAAAATTAAGAAGCTGCCTTAACCCTTAGCAAAGAACAAATCGTGGGCATGGATGACATATTTATTCATTCAGCCTAACTTCTGGCTTCTTATCTAACCACATTAGAAAGACAACCTACTAGCTTATTTCCTAAGAATCACTTTCTGAAGGAATGTACCCCTCTCCATTTATCAGACTGAAAAGTTAGGTTACTAGCTTAATCATGTAATCTGTATGCTAAGAGCTAGCATGAAAATGTACATAGAGTGAACACTTCTCGCTCATAACTGATCTCTTTGTAATCGGTCTATTTCCGGATACAATATGAATTTTAAAAAAAAGGAGGGGATACCTAAGAGTCAGTCAACACCGCTCACAAAGTGTTATGCTCTGTTCTTAAAGACTGAACTTATTTTGACAGTTCATTCTGGACCTCTATTCATTTACATCCTCATAATCTTTAACTCTGTTTCCTGCAGGTAAGTCTCTTCATGAAAGGAATTTCTGTGAGAGTAAACATATGGAGGAAGGTGATCACCTGATCTTCATATGAACTTGCAGATTTGCTTTTGTGGGAGTTGAGTAAGATGACTCCCTATTATTGTGATTTAATTTTTTTCTCCTCAGGAAGTGCACTTGCTGAAATCAACAGTCCTATTGAAAGTATGTGAAAAAAATTGAACATTTAACTTAGCTAAAATATATATAATAGCTAAAAATAGCTTGTAGCATTTATATGGTGGTGTCCAGCTGCTACATATTTAAAGCAACCTTGAAATTACCTGAAATTATTCCTATTCTAGGAAGTGCGAATGAAGTACGAATACAATAGAAATGACAATGTAATTGAATAATATTACTAGTTGTTCATTTCTTATTATACATCTAGACAGAAAAATGCTGCTTTTTTAAAATAGACCATGGCTTATCTTCTTTTGGTTTGGTGAGAAATCCTGGCTATCCTGAACTTATAGGATCTCAGAAGTGATATTTTTTTAAAAGGCTGAAAAATGACTAAATTATAGCAAAGGATTTTTGGTCTTAAGAAGACTTTACTGTTGCTTGATGCAAAAAAAAATTCTTTTTGAACTAATACCATTAACAATTACTGTATTTAATAACACTGTATTTTGACTCTTAGAATGATTTCTAATCAGTTGAAGTTCTCTTGCAGGATTTCAAATTTGCATCTAAAAATGCAAAAAATATTTAACATTCATGATATTATGACTCAAATTAATAGCACATTCTTTTATCAAAAGTTATAGAAAGTTATGACAAGGTTGAAAGAAAAGTGGTAAAATAAAATCTACCTATAAGGTCCTTTTCTCTGGAATTTTGTTAATGCATAATCCTGTTCTCTGGGGCAACTTTTTAGTCTTCTGGTGACCAAAAGACTTTGGTTTTCCAGACATTTCAAGATTGTTTAGATATATATAAAAAATGAAATGAGCTGTTGGATAAGAGATTCAATTGTGTGTTTTATAAGCCATGTAGAAAAGAAGCATACACTTAAAAGATTTCTGCATTTCTGTAAAAATAATTACCTTTCTTCATATCGGATCTTAAATGAAAATATGCATCCCTGTAGAATTCTTGGAATACATCTTGGATAAGTAAAAAATTATAAACATTATTAACAAAGAAAAAACATAATGTTTAATGACAGAATTGCTGGTTTTAATAGAAGTACATCATATAAGACTTTAAAGATAATAGGGAAAACCAGCATAATTCTGTACACCATATTTGGCTTCTACAATACCTTGCCTTGTGTCTCATTGAACACTTTTCCCCATTACTGTACAAATTTATCACTGCTTTTAGGTGTACTGATACAAGAAAATCTGAATGAGATTCTGTTCTGCATTATTAACCAGAAACACTTGTTAAACTCAAATGACAAAACATTTTTCTTCCTTTTATGCTTACAATGGCTGACAAAATAAAAGTAACTTGTTTTCTATTACTCAGTTTCTTTTTTTTTTTTTTAATAATAGTTTTATGATTTTTCAGGGTCTCAGGTAACAACACTAAAAAATCTTTGTAAGATAATGCTGGAAAAAATATTTGAAAGATTAGACAAAGTCAACAGGTAGATTTTAAATATTTGTTTTTATTATTTTTAGGTTACATGTAGTATCAAAATTGAAAGAAAGAAATTACATGACAAATATTTGTTATGCCTTAACATTTTTAAACTTTTTGTTAAAGTATGTAAATGTTAATATCTATTGAAAATATTACTTTTTTCCATACATATGCATACTGAATGCTTATTATCAAATAATTACTGGTTAGTTCCTAGGCTAATTACTGCTGTCAGTATTGAATTTTCAAAATTATCTTGGAAAGCTCCTTAAATGACCTTGTGAAATAGTTTTAAAAATTATCTCTTATTCTTAAATAGTTACCCATCTTCAGTTCTGTAAGGGTAAAAAAATGTAATGTTGATCTTTAATTTTGAAACTAAACATCTCAGTATACTCCTGTAAGAATAATAGTTAATAAATAAAGTAAGAGTTGCAACAGAACAATTATGCCCAGGTTTCCTAAATTGTATGTTTGGTAGTTCCCTCAGCATGGCTTCAAGAACTATTTCTCTCTTCAGGATGGATTCAATTTCTTTGTTTGCAAGGTGACAGGATCAGATTCTTAATCAAGAAACCCACTGGCTTCTTGGTAACCTCTCCTGTGAGTATTTTATCTACTAGCAAAAAAGGTATGATGGAATAACAGCTTAATTTGAGTCATGCCCAACCCATGAGAGTTGGAAATTTATCAAGAAACATATTTTATTTAAAGAAATATATATATAAAATGTATATGCCGCTGTTGGGATTTTTTTTTAGTTTAAACCTATGTTCACATTCAAATGCATTGGAAGCAATATGAAAACATTATTGCATAGATTTAATGTACAAGCACTAGTTTTCTTCTTAGAAAATGTGCTTTGTTTGAAGTCTGTGTTGAAATGGAGGGCCACAGAACTGCAGAATAGTTGAGGCTGGAAGGGACTTTGGGACATCATCTGGTCCAACCACCCTGCTCAAGGATGGTCACCTAGAGCCAGTAATCCAGGAAAATGTACAGATGGTTTTTGAAAGTCTCCAAGTATGGAGACTTTCTGTGAACCTCTCTGTGAAACCTGTGCCAGTGCTTGGTCATCCTCACTGTAAAAAAAAAAAAATTGTTCTTTATGTTTAAATGGAACCTCCTGTATTTCACTTTGTGCCTGTTGCCTCTGGCCCTGTCACTGAACAAGACTGAAAAAAGCCTGACTGCATTCTTTGTTCACCCTGCCTTCAGGTACTTATATACATCAATGAAATAACCCCTCCAAAGCACTCTCATCTGTAGGGCAAATCTCACAAACCTCTCAGCCTTTCCTCACTGGAGAGGTGCTCATTCATTTCACTGTCTTGTCATCCAGCCCATACACCATCATTTTTCTACATGAGGATCTTATGGGCAACAGTGTCAAAGGCATTATTGAAGTCCAGGCAGACAATATCCACAGTTCTCCCTCATCTAGGAGGACATTTACATTCCTGCCAGTGGAAACATCTATGCTAGAGTTAGACATTAGCATAAAAAATCTGGGCACTGCAAGTGGCTATTGATCTCTATAATCCAAAAGAGAATATGGAAAATGACATTTTGCACAGTTTCTGAAAAATAGGCCAGCTACTCGTAATTAAAAGAGAAGATGTTTTTTCATGCTGCTTGCACTTTTAAAAATGAAAGATGAAATAGTATGTCACACTTCTGTAGATACTTCTGTGTTTTGACTTTCCTGTTGCTTTATTGAAATTGTACTATTTCCATATTACTATCAAACTATGTAGAACAAAATGAGGAATTTTCTCTCAGAGATTACCAAGAACTAGAGAATGATAACTAGATATTGCCATCTTCACTTTACTAATGAAGAAGTAGAGACATCTTTTGCTGAAAATCACAAACTTACCATTATCTTATCCTAATGTTCATTTGTCCAGTTAGGGTAAAATGAGTCCCTCAAAAAATTTCTCCCTGCAAAAGATGTATCTATAAGAGGAAAAGTATACTCACACTAGCATTCCTTGTCTGCATGCAATAATCAGATGTTTGCAGATGCCCAACCTTGTCTCTTCACTGTGCAGGCAAATACATCCTTTTTATGTCCAGCTACTGGAAAAGCGGTTACATATTAAGGACTTATTTTGGGACAACTGACTGTTTCTTTCATAAGCAACCATATATATATGTGTGTAATATATATATATGTAATATAAATACATTTTATCTAAAAAAAGATGCAAATTTTACTAAAATCAGTTTTTATAATCTAACTGAAACCATAGAGAATACATGAGTTTCCAGTGGAATTTAATTAAAAGTGTGAACAGTTCTATGATTTCTCTGCAAAAATTAATTCTGTTGTGCGATTACATTTTATAAATTATTTTAAAATCTGTTATTAAAAACTATACAGAACTACAAGAGAATATCAAATGATCTGAGTAGTACTAGTGTTAAAATAGAATCAAAGTATTGCTACATAATACAAGTAAGAACTTTCGTTTATTTCATAGGAATATTACACGGGCCAATTCCAATTTTTAGACAAGTAGCAGTCACAGAATACCTGTTGGTAAAGTACAAATGAAAAGGTGAACATCTAGTCATCTAAATCCTAGTCACCCAAATTTAATGAAAGGCAAAATAAGAACAAGACAGCAAGGACCTTTTTTTGGTGTGTATATATATATTTGGAGTTTGGTGTATTTTAATGTTCATTATTATCTTCTAAGGAAGTGTACTTATTTATCTTGTCCTGCTGTGTCCTATGCTATGCTATCCTATCCTAATCATTAGAGCCACTAAATTAAGACAGCTTTGGGTTCCTTTCAAGCACTTTCTCCAGATATTTCTGTTTATCCTACCATACTTGATTACCATCCTGTTTGATCTCAATTTTGTTGAGACATTAACCCAATAATGGGTCAAATATATTAATCTTGTTTCCTGTTTATGTATAGGTATGAATATCTCTTTTCATACTGTACCAAAAGATACATGTTGGGTTAGGTGGATATTATTTTGTATTGAAAGAGCATAACTGAGTGTTAGAAAAAGTTTCTTTACAATCTTGCAATTGTTTCTTTCATTTTCGGTAAAAATTTCTGAAAGGAAAAAGAAGTTGATAAAAATCATCAGCCTTGAAATAAAAGACAATATTAAGCTGAAGAAGTTTCTGGAGTGCAGCATAAGGAAGTAGAGATAAGAATATATCAGGAACAATGACACTGAAGCATGAGTCAAGCAGAAAACACTGGAGAAGATCAAGGAAATAAGCCGTAGTTTCTCAAAGATAGTGGAAAGAGAGTGAGATTACTAAAATCTCAAAGATAATTTATTCCATAATTGAGAACAAAAGACCAGACTCCTTATTCGAAGAAAGAATCAGCTTTGCAAAAATAGCAAGTGCGGTTGTTTATTTTATTCTGTTTCACTGAGTAAATCTGGTTTTAAAGTTACTTTGTTTTAGTTGGTATTCCAGTAATATAGTTTTAGAGATACAAAGCTCCTTGGTATTTAAAGCAACTTATGTCTCCATCAGGACCAGCTGCTCTTGATCAATAGGTTAATAGGTGCCATAGAATGAAATAATGTGCAATCATCTGAAAAATTATTCTCTAGTCCCAAGAATGCACAAATCATTTTCATAGTCATTATATCGTTTTCTCAGTATGACTTACAGTGGTTAAAAATAAGATTTACATAAAAAGAAAAAAATACAAAGGCAGGGTGAAACCTCATGGGCATACAATAATTCTAAGTATGTCTTTCTGATGCAAAAGGCATAGTGATGTTTGGCCACCCTGTTAAATTGTCATAGTGAAACACTTGGTGCTACAAATTTCTCTTTGCTTGGTTGTGGTTTTTTTATTGTCTTTTTTTTATTTAATTAACTTGTATTTTAGGGATGTGTAATTCGATGTAACAGTTGCTTTTCTTCTTTTTAATGACCTACAGACAACCAAATTTGTCTCTACTTTCATAAGAGACAGTTTGGACTATTTCTATTATTATTAAGAAAAAAGAGAAGAAGTTCAGGAGTGGTGAGGATAACTCTCTTACAGTGGTATGCAGAATTCAGACTAGGAAACCTGCTTATCAGTATTAACTGACCTCTTCAAACCTGGTGTGCACTGAATCCACTGACTTTCAGTGTAATGGCCACATTCTGATCTCACTTGCACTGTCTAACACAAGTCCCCATTAACAGTACTATGCCAGTAAAGTCCATAAATTCCTTATTATGTTCATAATACAATATGAATTTCATACTATATCTTTTTATCAATTCTCAAAATTTAACTCTTCACACTGACTATAGACTATCCAAAGTCTATCAGGCTATCCAGCAAGTTTCCCACTAATTCTGTAATAAACAGTTTTCCACCAGCTATGTTCTCTCCTATGTTTTACCACAGTTGCAAGACAAATATTTAGTTTTGTTATATAGTCTTTTTCTCTCTCTTGGGCTGTAAGATAGCTATACCATAGGCAAGTAGCTCTGTTTCTGCAAATAAAATGCAGTGGCTGAAGCACTGATTCTGTTGTGAAGGTGAATCCCACATTTAATAGCATGAGTTCCACATCTAATATTATGAAAAGCTGAAAAAATAGCAGTGAATCATAAAGGTTACTGATGGAGAGATATTAAATTACCTCATTCATACAAAAAATGTGCTGGTTCAATTTCTACCACACCATTCTTAATTTCTTTTCTCTCCACAGATCTTCCCTTGCTTGTGGAGAGTTGCATCTTAGCAGAAAGCAATGAATAGTGAAAAATTTTAATTCTTATTCATATATACGTCTGAAAAACGAAACACAATTCAGTTTATCTTTAGCAGAGGCTTCTAACTCTGCTGTGCAATCAGCATATAATGATACGAGAGAATTCAGATTTTTAACCAAATTTGGAAGCCAATTTAGATAGGCATTAGGAAGTACTCTCTGCTGTAGTTACAGCATTACGAAGAGAAGAATGTAATGTTTATTGGGTAGGAGAGAAACTAAGCAAAAGGAAGCTTGATTCTGTAGTCTAGTGCCAGAGACACTGCCTTGGGATGGAAAGGCACTTTTGTCTGGTTTGTTCTTCCACTTTTCCATACGAATTTTATTCAGTAACTTTTAAATGCAAATGCAAAAGAGTCCTTGAGGAGTAGGAGGATTCCCTTAACTGAGAATCTAGCATGTACAGTACTAAAGGGTTGTTAAAATACATGTGCAGCACCAAAAGGTGTCACAAATGTTCCACTGAAGTGTAATCAGTGGATTCAGTGCACACCAGGCTTACAGAGGTCAATTAAACTGGTGAGTAGGCTTTCAGGTCTGAATTCTGCATGCCATTGAAAGAGATGTAGGCATCGATCACTCAGTTATGTTGTGTGTGTCGGAGACTGAAATATATAGTTTATGACTTAAACATTTTCATGACAAAAGCTGCGGAGAAGACTACCACACCCTGACTGGGGCTCTGAGAGGCCCTGGAACCGCTTGCTGGTGAAGATAAGATAAAGTAATGTCTCAGTTTTGGAGACAAAATTTTAGGAGGAAATTCTCCAGATTGAGCGCCTCCTCCAAAGGGAAAGGGCCTCCCCCTTTACTCTGCCAATGAAACAAATTGCTAGCACCAGGTGAAAAGTGGAAAAAAAAGGAACTGTTTATTAACATAGAGCAAAACAGGGCAGAACAGAAAAAAAACTCAAAATACAACAGCTGCCCAGAGAAGAAAAAAAACCCATGGGCTGGAAACCGGTCCCCTCAGTCTNAGCACCAGGTGAAAAGTGGAAAAAAAAGGAACTGTTTATTAACATAGAGCAAAACAGGGCAGAACAGAAAAAAAACTCAAAATACAACAGCTGCCCAGAGAAGGAAAAAAACCCATGGGCTGGCAACCGGTCCCCTCAGTCTCCGGGAAGGGGAAGGGGAAAGGGAATCCACACAGCGGCCTGGAGCAGGGCAGATGGAAGAAAAACCTGTAGATCCTTCGGTGCCAGTCCTCCTCCTCACAACATGCGAAACAGTTTGGCCTTCCTCGGAGTTCAGACCAGCCGGGGCCACGCCGCAGGCTCCCCCGACTGGAGAGAAGGGAAGAAAGGCAGGGAGGCCAGGGGGAGGGAACGAAAAAAAACAACAAAACCTTTTGTTCCAGCGAGCAGGAACACCACCAAAACCAACCCACCAAGGAGCAGGGCAGAGCCCGCGGTGCACTCCGTCCCCAGCCCGGCCGAGCCCGCTGCAGCCAGAGCCCTCGGGCCCAGCCGTGGGACTGACCCGCACCCGGGTCCTGCCGCTCTGGCCCCGCCCCCCGGGTCATAACATCATCCTAGGTAACAACTCAGGGCTGGGGACATTCCAAAGCCTAAGCTTAACACCTCCAAGGAGGAGACCACAGTCCCAGGGTATGAGCTGCCAGGCTGGCACAGACTCTCGAACCAAAGGGTGGGGAGAGAGGCTTTGGGTGTGCTGGAAAAGCCTCTGGTGAGAGGCAGTGACCGCCCATCCTCCCCTGTGCAGAGGAGCCCAGCTGAGGGGCCCTGCACCAGGGGAAAAGCTTATCCACAGCACAGGGGGTGACATGGCCCTTCAAAGGGGCCCTTCACCCGGGGAAAAGCTTATCCACAGCACAGGGGGTGACATGGCCCATCAAAGGGGCCCTTCACCCGGGGAAAAGCTTATCCACAGCACAGGGGGTGACATGGCCCATCAAAAGCCACCCCCAAAGGGGTCCCCAGACCCTCCACCAGAGCACCAGGGATGATGCCACAGACCCTCAGTGCTGCAAGGGACAGGGCCAAACTGGCCCCTGCAAGGGAGGCATGGGGGTGTTCCCACCTGCCCAAAATGTATATTAACCCACAGGATTCTATGCTCTTCAGTGTGTGGCGGCAGCAACGGGGGACCCTCACCACCAAGACCAGATGGAGGGGAGCACCGAGACGTCGTTGGGACCCTGTATGGGTGACATGCTCCCACCTAACCCCTGTCGCCTCTCCCTGTCCCCCCCCGCACACTTCTTTCTCTATGTCTTTCTTTCTTTCTTTTCTCTTTACTTCTCTTTGCATTTTACTATTAAATAAAATACATCAAATTTTTGGCACCAACATCTAACTTTATTTGGTTTTAATCTCGTTTTTGGGTATATTTTGAACCTTCTAAGTTCTTTCCGGTTTATGCACAGAGACTTAGTTTTCTTTGCTCTTCTGGGTTTAAACCGGATTGTAGCAGTGTGTATGCTAGACAGTGAGAGCACAGGAAGTACCATATTCATGCAGAGCAGTTGCATGGATGTAGAAAATCAGGACCCCTGTGAAATCTTAGAAGTGGTGGGTTCTAATATTTTGGACTCGTACAAACCTAAACTTGGCCAGTCAAAGCTACCCCTAAGTAATCTATAAAGCAAAAAGATGAAGTAGAAACAAACAAGCAAACAAGTTGAAGATTAAGAAAGAAAGAAAGAAAGAAAGAAAAAGAAAATCTATGAAAAACCCCAAAGCAAACTAGAGAGAAGATATTCTTTAAATATTCCCAAAACTGGTATTGTCTTATTAAGCAGGAAAAAGTCCAAAAGGACTTAATTAATGGATGAAGGGAGTTCATATAAAACAATGATAATATTTAATGATTTTTTAATGGAAAAATGTCATTTACTTTATAGCATTTTCCCTTCATCATATAAAATCACCTACTTTTCAGAATGAATTTTTATTCTAAGGAAGCATACATCCCACATCTGTAAAACTTCCTAAACTATTTCAGATTACTCCTCAGTTCTGCTTAGCCGATGAACTGCACTGTAGAAGTGTTAATTCACTTCCAGGACTTCTTTTGGAGAAAACATTTAGAGCATTTTCTAACAAAACTCTTGTGCAATTCTGATGGCAACTAAATGCAAAGGCTGCTTTCAGCATTCCGCATATCTCAAAAACACTGTTCCAAGAAGTTTTTTAACATTATCCCAGCAGTCTTTGAACACCATCTCATGCCCTTCTGCTACATTGTCTGGTAAATGGGCATTTAATGGTTTTACAAAAATCTACCCTAATGAATTGCAACACAGCCTTCACAGCATTCCAGAAAGCTTCAACTGCAATAAAAGCACCCCCAAGAAATAACAGCTAAGCTTTCTTAGAAGGCCAACAAGGCCAGCCTGTTTAATTCACAGGAATACTTTATAATTATTATATATTGTGGGTATGGCAGCCTGCTGTCAAGGTAGTGGCTGCAAATTTCTCTGCACTACTTGACCTTGGAAAGAGGAATCATTAACCAGTTTAGATGCGTAGATTTAACTATTGCTTGTCATCCATTTAGTGCAGAGGAATGTATGTATGTGGTCTTGTCACTGCCTGGGGCTGCTTTTATGATTTGGTGCTGAGGGTGGGATGAGTGCTACACTTCTGCACATTTAACTCAGGTAATGCACCTCCTGCTGCTAAGACTACACTTCTAAAGGTCCTTGGGTAACTTGCACCAGGTTGTTGACTCAAACGTTAACACTGGGAAAAAGAGTAAGCTGTAGGACAATATAGGCACAAAATAAATAGATACAAGATGTCTGTGAATAAATTTAGATTACATAGAGTTAATCTCAGTCAGGGAAATGAGATTCTGAAAATCTCTCTGTGAGAAACAGAGGATAAAAAGTAAAAAAATTGAAGAAAGCTCAATGAATTACTTTAAAAGATTATATGCCCTGATTTTGTGCAATAGCAAAAGGCTGTACCAAATGAGTATAAGGTCCTTTGCAACTTATGTACAATAGTGCCTTGCATATTTCTTTTTTAAATATTTAACAAGAAAGAAAATGTACAGAGCTGCATGAGCTACAGAACAATTTCACAACTCATTGATTGGAACAGTCTTGCACTTTGTCCTTCTGAGATTCAAAACACTGATAGAAGAGCTCAAAGTTAAAATAAAATTGCCTTATTCATATGAATAATTCCATATTCAGAAGTCCTCCTGAGGATTATTAGAAGAAAATAGGAACATCATTATGAGCCATTCTAAAATGGAGATGATAGATGATGGATTAAACAGAGGAGAGAGGTCAGAAGTGAAAAGTGAGAACTTGGAGTCATTTACATTAAAATAGTTGGAACCTTGTGTATAGAGGAAATTATGCAGAAATATCACATCAGGAGAGAAAAGTAGAGGGTCACAAGTTGAAAGAGAATCAAGTGAGAGAGATGCTATGTGACTTAAGTATAAAAGCTCTACCTCTGTGAAACTATGAGCTCAGACCTCTTAGTTATAAGAGGCAGGTTTTCTTTTGCATCTTCTTTTATCTGCCTGTGTATCCTGGGTTACAGATTCTTTTTCTGCAAGAAAATATTATCCTCTACACTGGCATACAATTTCTTTGGGCTTTGACTATCTCATCCATGGCGTGATAGATAAAAAGTATTGCCAACTGAACCAGTGTGGTCTTACTTGCAGAAGGAAGTGCTAGAAATTGGAAGAGGGATGGTACAGAGAGTAATTCTTAGAACAGTAAGACTAGGTCTATTTGTTAGTTATGCAATGCTCATACAATTATCAAAAAAAGAAGAAAAACATATTGGATAACAAAAACACTAGAGAAAAGTTTTGAAAGTGAGATTTTTACGTGCTTGAAAAGCACTGCACACAAAACTATGCTCAAGTACAAGATTCACTGCAAATGGATTCAATAGGAGAGTTTGTACATTATTGCATCCATAAAGCATGTCATCCATAACATAAATACAAATATTAAGGGAAATGCATTTAGGTAGGAATTAGGTAGGAATGCCAGCATTCAAATGAATATAAAATTAGATTGAGTAAAAAATAAAGGAAATCTTACAAGCAAGCCTAATATGGAAATTCCCTATGGGTAAAAATAAATATGAGAGACAGTGAAATTTCAGAAATATTCTGATCCAACAAAACTTAAGGAAAAATTCATAGATAGAGTTTAATACTCGACAACAGCTGATATTTTCAGCATATATAAAATATATTTGCACCAGCTCAAAAAAAAGTTATTCTAATATAACTAACCTAAATTGCAGTAGTGGCACAATGTACTTAAAAAAAAAAAAGTGGAACTTATAGAGAAA
Organism: Gymnorhina tibicen; assembly: GCA_013399875.1. NCBI lineage: Eukaryota > Metazoa > Chordata > Aves > Passeriformes > Artamidae > Gymnorhina > Gymnorhina tibicen. The sequence continues at coordinate 169,467 of VXAZ01008979.1, read as the reverse complement.
TAAGTATAAGCTGTATTGTGTTTGTGCAACATGCTTTTGGGGGCAGGAAGAGCATGGTTGTGGTGGTGTCTCTGTGTGCTACAGCAGGAGTGGCTTCTGTGAGAAGATGCCAGAAGCTTTCCCTGTGTCAAATCAAGCCAATGCCAGCTGGCTCCAAGACGGATACACTCCTGGCCAAGGACAAGCCCATCCAGGACCGTGGTAAGGCCTCTGAGATAACAGATTTAAGAAGGCAGGGTGCAACAGTAATAGCAACCAGAGATAAGAGTGAGAATATATGAAAGGAACATACCTGGAGACTCCAAGATCAGTGAAACAGGAGGGAGAGGAGATGCTCCAGGCACTAGAGCAGAGAGTCCCTTGCAGCCAGTGGTGAAGACCATGGTAAAGCAGCTGTCCCCCTGCAGCCCATGGAGGTCCATAGTGGATCAGAGATTCACCTGCAGCCCATGGAGGACCCCACTCTGGAGCAATTTCATGCCCAAAGGTGGCTCTGAACCCATGGAGGGTTTGTGCTGGAGCTGGTTTCTAGTAGGAACTGTGGATCCATGGAGTGAGGACTCTGTGCTAGAGCAGGTTTGCTGGCAGACTTGTAACCCTGCAGGAGACCCACAATGGAGCAGCCTGTTCCTGAAGAACTGCACCCCATGGAAAGGGACCTGGAGCAGTTCATGTAGAACTGCAGCCCAGGGGGAGGACTCACATTGGAGGAGTTAATGGAGGACTGCCTTCCATGGGAGAGATCTCATGCTGGAGCAGGGCAGGAGTGTGAGGAGTCCTCACCCTGAAGCGGAAGGAACAGTAGAGACGTATGATGAACCGACTGCAGTGCCCAGTCAAATCCCCCTGCACCGCTGCATGGGAGTACATAGGGAAAACTGTGAGTGATAATAAGCTTGTGAAGAAGGAAGGAGTGGAGGGAAGGTGTTTTTATGATTTTTATTTCTCATTATCCTGCTTTGATAATAAAGTAACCTAATTTCCTGGGTTGAGGCTTGTTTGACAGTGACAGTAATCAGTGAATGATTCTTTCCTGTCCTTATCTTGACCCATGAGCATTTTGTTATATTTCTTCTCCCCTGTCCAGTTGAGGACGAGGAGTGATAGAACAGCTTTAGTGGGCACCTATCTTCCAGGGTCACCCCACCACATAAACACAAACCTTCATGTGCACATGTATATCTCTTCTTGTCCAATATGTACATCCCAAAGGGAAAGTTGTTACCACGAGCTTTCATTAGACTGCCACAATTTCTCATATCATACTTAGGCCTTCACCATCACCCTCAGCTAGAATGATTTGTTTTCTCTTGTTCTCCATCAAATAAATGTGTGATTTTCATAGGTCACATAAAAGTGCAGTAAGTTGTGCACATCTTCTGAGGGGACAAAGTCAGGTTTTCAAAGCCGTCATGGAAAGAAAACAAATATTGGAGTCCCTTCACAGACAAGCCTTTTACTACTGCTTGACCTTAAAAAATCCCAAACCAGTTAGTCTCTCAGCTCCTCAGAAGAATCACATACCTCCTATCTCTCCTCAGATCTCTCACTGACTCTGTCTTTCACACACATTATTTCTCAATACTTTGATCCCTGTGTTCTGAGTTCACAAATCCCCCATAGAGCAGATCTTGCTCTCTTCAGTTTTGTTTCAGACAAGTGGGGTTTGCCTTGGCATAGCTACAGAAAGCATTGAAAGAATAAACATCCCATTACTGGAATGAGGAACCATACTACCTTTAATACATCTTCTGATTTTATACATTTCAGTATTATCATTTCTGTGACACCAGGAAGAGCATAAAGAAAGCTTTCCCTTTCCTTCTTTTTCCCAGAAAACAATGTAAGTGCTGGTAACATTTTATCTAATCCTTAAACTTCTGCTAACTTCTATCCTTCTGAGGTTTCCTCCTGTTCTACTGTATTAAGAGAGAGACCTCCTTTTACAGCTTAGCTCCCACCAACATAGGCACTGACACTGGAAAAAAAAACACTGGGAAACCAAAAAGCTCCCTCATAATTTCCTTACCAGACAGGACTACCCTTCTTGCAAGTACTTGAAAACTCTGTCTAAACAGAGAAAACACTATCAGATAAAATAATATGGGCATTAGTTAAAGTTATCACAGAAAAGGACTTTAGAATTTTGGAAGCAAGTACGCTAAAATTATTTCCATGACCACATTTTTTCTTATCAATAAAACAGAAGACAGAAGGTATTTGGTAGTATCTGCCAATTTCACTGATGGCCGTTTTTCTACACAACCGCACTGCACAAAATTGCCCAGCAGGCATGTGTTCCATTGTGTGCTGGATCCCTAAATGATCCGTGTTCCATTATATAATGATGGATTTTATTTTGCACCTCCTGGAGTTCCAGAAAGAGAGTACTGAATAGCAGAAACTCCCTATGTCTTTGAAATTTTCCTGGTCATTCTAGGACGTGTTAAAACTTGTCCGAATTTATTGGCTCAGGTATCACACACTAGGTGTCTAGATCCTTTACTTCAGTTTGCCCGTTAGTGTTGCTGCAGTTCTGAGCTCTCTCTCACATGGAAGTTTTTGGCAGATTTTTCAGAATGCTCTCTCTTAACATGTCTGTACAAGGTGAGCCAGGAACACCTGGGATCCATGAAGAACCTTGGTTCCTTAAAGATATTATCATTGATAATATAAAAAGCAATTTTCCTCTGGGAACCTCTTTGGAAGACCTACTGTTGAAAACATAAGCTCATACAATAACTTTATGTAATGGGTATCAGCAGGGGAATTTGAGTAGGTCAGTTTGCCAAAAGAGCTCTCTGTACCAAATTTTCTAATTTCATCATCAAATGGACTGCGGAGCAGAAATCAATTTTGTGCTTGCATTTTCCTTTCTGATCTTTTGGCCCTGGCTTTTACATACATGCTTTCAAAATAAATGTGAAGCACTATGCATTGGCAGCTTTAGATTACTGCGGTATCTCCAAATTAGTCTGTCTTGTAGAAAGTCTAGGCAAGCAATTCCTAAAAAAGGTGTTGTGTTTTATTTCCAACTGGCAACTAAGCACCACCGAGCAGCTTGATCATGCCCTTCTCACCCCACCCCCTGATCTCTGCTGGGATGTGGGAGAGAGAAAAGTGACAAAACCCGTGGGTTGAGATAAAGACAGTTTAATAGGTAAGGCAAAAGCCATGCAAAAATCCAGTGCAAAACAAGGAACTAATTCACTGCTTCCCATGGACAGGCAGGTGTTCAGCCATCTCCAGGAGAGCAGGAGTCCACCAGGAGTAACCATTCCTTGGAAAGACAAACACCACCACTCCAAACAGCCTCCCTTCCTCCTCCTTCCCCTAGCTTTATATACCGAGTCCATGAAGTAACTACAGATCTGTTAGTCTAGCCTAGTTCCTGGAAAAATTATGGGTAAGGTTACATGGGCTACTCTTGAAAAGCATTTAAAGAATAATATCATCACTAGGCACAGTCAACATGTGTTCACAAAGGAGAAGTCCTGTTTAACTGATTTGATATCCCTGTGTCACCCACTTAGTGGGATGAAGGGAAGGCAGTGGATGTAGTCTTTATGGACTTTAGTAGGGCTTTGATATTATCCCTCACAGCATCCTTCTGGACACGCCGGTCAGCTGTGGGATGGGTGGGCTCACAGTGCACGGGGTGAGGAACTGGCTGAAGTATAAAGCGGTAGAACACAAATATAAACTGATAGAGCAGTGGCTGTAAAGCAACCCTCCAGAAAGGGATCTGGGGATGCTGGTCAACAACAGGTTCAACAGGTGTCAGTGTTTGCTGGCAGCCCAGATTGCAAATCACATTCTGGGGTGCATCGAATGCAGCATCACCAGCCAGTCAAAAGAGGTGATAATCCTGCTGTGTTCAGTGCTGGCATAGCCTGACCTTGTGTGCAGTTCTGGATCCCAGAATTTAAGTAGGATGTGAAGGTTTTTGAACACATTCAGAGAAGGGCAAAAAAGCTGGTGAAAGGGCTGGAAGGAATATCCTGTGAGGAGCACCTGGGGGATTTGGGCTTGTCTAGTTTGGAGAAAAGGAGGCTGAGGGTCGGCCTTATTGCTCTCTACAGCTTCCTGAGGAGGAAGCTGTATTGGAGAGGGAGGTGCTGGTCTCTTCTCGCTGGTACCTAGTGATGGGACATGTTGAATAGTTTAAAGCTGCACCAGGGAAGGTTCAAACTGGATATTAGGAATAATTTCTTTACCAAGTGGTGGTCTAACACTGCAATTCATTCTCTAAAGAGGTGGTTGATATCCCAAGGCTATTTAAGAGGCATTTGGACAATGCCCTTAATAACATGGTTTAACTTGGTCAGCCCTGAATTGGTCATGCAGTTGGACTAGATAATCCTTGTATGTCCCTTTCAACTGGAATAGTTTTATTCTGTTCTATTCTATTCTATCTAAGGCTAAATCTCTACAGTTTTAGGCTAATGCTTTATGTTGGTGAAGACTGATCACTGCATAAGCTGTTGCCTGGGCAACAAGCATGAGCAAAAATAATAGCTGTCCCTGGAGTAAAGACTCACTGCACTTCAATAAAACTGCCCAGTATAGTTTTCTTCTCCTTAATCTCTAAGTTCAGAGCATAGAATCCAAAGCATGTGAGCAGTCTCTGAATGATGTGCTTATTTTCAAATGTCTGAACCCTTGATATAAGCAGTTCTGGAATAGATAGTATATTTTCTTGAACTTTAGAGAAAGTTTGGTGAGGGATATTCGTGTATAATGAAAAATCTGTTTTGCTGTTACTCACTTGATGTGAGTATTGTATTTTTTTCTATGGCTTTGCAACGAATAGTACAACCAATTGCATTAAAAATGCCTAGAATAGAAAAAGCATTCTCTTTCCACTCATTATGGAATATTTAGAACAGGATCCATCTGCATTAACTTATGTATTTAAATGTTAGGGTTTGGACAGAGCTTGAGACTGCAGGCTTATATGTTTAGTCTTGAGATGCAGTTTGCTAATGCTGGCAAGTCAGTGATTCAGAGACCTGTACATGTGACAAACTGTACATATTTACCTTAAACTGAGATATCAGTCCCAACACTGTTAATTAGAGGGTAGTTTCTCAGAAGCAAACGTAAGTATCAAATGTCATTGGAAATTCCGTAGGGTATTTGAGACATTTTCATTAGGCTAGACCTGCAGCTGATCTCTGCTCTCACAGGTTGGTAACTGGAACTCAGGCAAGATACTAGTCTATGTCAAATTACACTGAAAACTAAGGCAATTTAGGAATTTTGACAATTCATCTAAGCCGTACATCATTGATGGAAGTTTAAACATTTATATTCAGACACTTACAGTTAGACATTTGGAGTCTGGAGTTTGAACCCATATTAAAAGTTTATGACATTCTTGCTCAAAAACATTCTGTACTTTCTAGTTCCTCTACAACCTTTTATGACAACCCATAAATTTATTTAAAAAAAGTGTGGATATGGGTTTTTAATTTATTTGTTAAATTCTCAATCTGATTTGCAATGCAAATGAATTTTTATTTCTCTGTCCTGGTTTTGGCCAAGGACAGGGTTAATTTTTCAGAGTAGCCATGACAGGACAGAGCCTGGATTTGTGTGGGCATGGCCAAGACCCTATTCCATACCATCTTATGTTATTGCCCAGAGCAGGGGACTGTCTTACTTGCTAGAAGAAGGGTGTCCCTTTCCAGATAGCAAGGAAGCATGGCAGGAATAGGGTCTGTCCACCACTGTTTCCTTGTTCTGAACTTGGTGAGCATCTTACGTGTAAATTACCCTCTCTTTTACTATTCTTTTTCTTATCTTGTTGCTGTTTCCATTAAAATTGTTATTATTTCAACCTGTGATTTTCACCTTTTTGTCCAGTTCTTAACTCCAACCTCCAAGCAAGAAGGGAGAGGGGAAGAGGTACAGTGAGTGAGCTGCATTTGGTTTGGGAAAGTCCCGGTGAGGGCACTGACCTCGGGAGTACCATTCCTAAACCACAACATTCTCCCTGGTACTAAAAAAATAATCTGTTAACTTAAACAGTCTAGATTCATATTTTGAATTGAGATAATAATGTCCTTCACAGATAGCTGTCCAGAACGGAACAATCACATAAATATATGTCTGTACCCAAGTCCAAATCAGATCTGTTAAGTTTAAGGTCAGTGGATTACACTTTCAGTTTTCCTCATAGCCCTATGTGATTGTTTTGCTTGCATCCAAAACCCTAGATGCCATTCTTATTTCACAGTCCTGATGTGGTTACTAGAGAGGTTTCATATCACATCCAACTAGAAGGCAAAACTCCTCTTGCTGCAGAGGACTTCTAAGGTGGTTCAACCATTTGACCTGTATGGGTTCAGCACAATACTCCAAACACAGAACGACTTCTGTTTGTGCCTTGTCTTGCTAGTTTCTACTCAAGCACTGTAATGCTGTTTAGAGAGAAACACATCAACATCGGTACAAATTGTTCAAAGAGGGGAGTATTGCATTACTCAAGATCTTAACATGGGCTGCAAGACAAAGAGGTCTCACTCTGCTTTAGTTTTCTTATAGCTACTTGTTTCTGCTGTCTTCCTTGCATCAGAATATGCCATAAAAATTATTTCTAGCAGAAGCTATAAATGTTTGTTTCAGTGAAAGGCTCCAAGACCCAAACAGCTTTCTGCATTTTCTGAGACAAAACCTTTTATTATGAAAAGAACTTCTGTTTACCAATTCAGCTGAATGGATACTTTTGAAAACCAGTTAAAACATAATAATAACATATCCAAAAAGTCTGTAGTCTATTAAATAATTTATGGTACCAGCAGTCTTTTAAGAATGTGTTTGAGAATTTGTAATGTAAGTTAACACCACCATTAGCATGAAATTAATGCTCATTTCCCCTAATGAAGACCTCCGCAATTTATATCAGTTTTCATTAATCTCTTAAATCTGTTATAATAAATCTCTTTGCAACCCATTATTGTACCTTAAATTCTCCATTTAGTTATCTATAATAGATTTGAAAATAAAATGCATTATTTTATTTTTTAATTAGTTCTTTTTTATTTTTGTTTTGGCTACTGTACAAAGAATGAAAAAACTTTGTTTTCTGTTTAAAATCTTAAAACAACACTACTCAAAACGACTTGAATTGATGTTACAGCAACTGTAGAAAAGGAAATTAATGGGGGAAAAAAGTAGAGTCACCTTCTAGCGCTGTTAGCTTAGACTGCATACTTTATCAAAGCTGCTTTGCTTTCTTGTCCTTATTGCATTTGGTTTCCCCTTTGTTGCTTTTCTCTTCATCTGTGCATTTGAAGATCTTTGTTGTTGTAAGCTCACTGTTCTTTCAGCAGACAGCTGACATTAATAGCAACATCATACCATTCTGGGTATCACAATTCTCAAAATAAAGGAGTATCAAAAGGAATTGCCAGCAGCCCTTTACATATCTCAACTTTGTATGGAGTACTTTGACAAGAAAAAAACACTTCTGCCCAGTGCTAATCTGATCAGAAAAAAAAAATAATTTTCAAGTTGTGTAATGGTTTCATGGATGCCAACATTGTTTTATTATCTTGATAGTGAAACTTGGAAGCCAATCACTGTACAAATGTTTTGTAATTTTAAAATTTTTCTTTGGGGCTTCACTTTTATTTTCATTATTATTGTCCGTGTTCCAAGCCTTGAAAATTTTGGAACATATATTAGGTCCATACAACATTATATACAATTATATATAATACAACATTCTGTTCTTAATTAACATTTGTTTGAATATAAAACATAGCAATAATTTGTCAGTTTTCATTGTGTTTGCATACCTTTAGTTTTATTTCTTTGACTGAGATTTATTCACTCTTGAAATTCTAACAAGTTTTCTCCTATGGAAGAGACAAACAGCCAGAAACAAAGAAATAAAATATCACTTCAAAAGCTACCTGTGATATTTTTAGGCAAAACAAAGCATTTGAAGTTTAATTAGCATAATGATCTTTTGTAGAAACCAGCAATATAGAGTTTGCAAGCTAGAGTGACAAGGTAGAATTGGGGAGATATTTAGTAAATTATAGCTTTATATAGGTAAAGTAATTTCCAGCTTTTGACATTATTTTCTTCATTTCAAAGAGATTAGTAGAGTCACATGGATTACTACACAATATTTGTACTGAAAGCATGGCTATTACAGCACTCAACATTCCATTTATTAAATTCTAGTCACCTTTTAATAAGAAGCTCCATGAAGACAGGGGTGGTTATAGGGAGAAAGCAAGGCTGGGCTTTCTTTAAAGATAAGACAAAATGTATGGTTTACTGCCTGTCAATTATGCCATCTTGAACCTAATTCATACTGTTATTTCTTTTAGACACTTCAAAGAGACTTTTTTCTTTTTTTCCTGCTTTCTATATTAAAGTTGACCTATCTCACTTAGACTAGATACCCTGGAAAAAAAAGAAAGTTGTAGATATTGTCCTAGTGCCTGCTGCTGCTGCAGTTGCTGCTGCTGCTGCAATTACTGCTGCAGTTTGGCTTTTAGCCAGAAGCACTTCTTGGAGGCTGCATTGAAGTTGCCATGGCCACCGTAAGATGATGTACTAAGTGGACTAGTGGTCCACTAAGCGGACTTCTGGTCATCCTTAGACATTCTGTGAAGGTAGGGTGAGGCCAGATGTCATAAAGGACTTTGTAAAAATACTTTAAAACAAGCTAGTAAAATACCAAGACATGTTCTTCCAAACTGTGAAACATGGCATGACCTTATTAACAAAAGTTTTCACCTATTATTATCTTAAAAAATCATAGCTAGAAAACTCCTAACTAAAAGAGAATACATGAGGAAAAATGAGTGCAGACAAAAAAGTCAGAAAATAAAGGCCAAGGGAAAAAACCAATAATTCTACTAATATCATGGCAGACCATCTTGACATCATAACAGATATAATGATAATTTTGTTTATGTGGTCACAGATTTACTTATCTTTTTTGGCGCTACTCAAAACCTCAAATCTTATATTCACTAAGCTATTTTCCTCTCTTCTGTTTTCTCAGCTATGTCTGTTTCTGTTTCAAATGTCTCAAAACATAAGGCTTCAAGTAACTTATTTTACTGGAAGTGTCGCACTTGGACACGCAAAGAACGACACGGAGTCTGGGTTCCCAAAATACCTAAAATGGCTTGCCCCTTGGGGGCTCAAGTTTTATTTATATCTTTTTGAGAATACCTGTGGATTGGAAGATGTAGTTACCACCTTCAAATCACACTGGTCAAAGAAAAAGGCCATCAAATGTCTCCGCCTTAGGAGAAAGAATTCAAACAATCTGGACCAGTTAGCAAAACATGGCTTATGTTTACAGAAGGTGCCTGAGAATTCTTATCTACAGCATTAAAACATGAAAGCACTGAAAAACTCAGGGCAACAGGAGAGTGCTCTACAAGGTCAAATGGAAGGGGTGGAAAGGATATTCACTTATTAACAAGCTGCTTTCTGGCATAGCTGATATATGAATATTGTTCAGGCAGTTAATTGTTAAAGAGATTAAAATTCTCTGAGTTCCACATATAATCAGTCCAAATTGAAGATTTACAACCTCGTCAAATATTCCATCTGCAAGGCTGAACTGGTACCTTTTATCTGCCATAGAGAGATGCCGCTTTTGTTAATGATAAGAAAATGCATTTGTAAACACTTCGAGACATTATTATCTCAAAGTCCAATTTCAGCCCCCAAGTTGATTCAATATCTCCAGAGCAGCAAGAAGAATCAACATATTCTTGCAAACAAAACTGGAGAAAAATGCAGATAAATAAAGATCAACACTGTATTTTTGTACAATAATAATAATACATTAAAATTACTTTTGCAAAATAACTTCCTGAATACCTCTTTCAGAATTTAGATTAATTCCTTGGATCATCAGCATTTGCTAAAATTAGACTCAAATCTTTTATTTCTATATCTAATTGCAACATATTTTCTGTCTTGTTCTGCTGATGTTAATATTCTTAAATACTTTAATTTCCTATTTTACATTTAACTATTCCAGTGACTGTGTTGGATTAGTGTAAGTTCTAAATGCATAATAAAGCTACATTTTGTTTATTTATAGACTATAATTACCTCTTGCAAAACTGTGCAAAAAGATATTGGAAAGTAGAGCTATCTCTATGACCTATTAATTGAGAGGATATGGGAAGCTCAGAGCACTCCCACTCCTTCCTACTCATTACCCCTTTAGGCAGCCAAAATTCGATGTCCCACATGAACAAGTCAGTGATGAACTGAAATGTGATTCAGTATAGTACTTTAAAATAACTTTCTGCACATTCGATCATGATTTTTATAGAACTCTTAAGTGTTTCCAAAAATTTAGTAACAATAATAAGTGAGTCAACATATTAAGCAAAAAAGTAAGATGAAATAAAAAGAGATGTAAAAAATACTATGTAAAACATAATTGCTTGGATTATTTTTCCTAAACATATCACTAATAAAGACATGATGCTATTTTCTGAAAAATACTCAGCATGTATGAAATCCTAAGTAGGAGTTTCTAGCTTTTACTTTACAGTGCAATTTGAAATATTTTCTATGGAATCTAAGGATTCAGAGGAAGCAAAAAGTGAATTTTTTTCTAAGAAAAAATTAAAATGTTACCATGATACACAATAAACAATAACAATCTTATACAAACATATAAACAGTGCGAAGAACTACTATTAAATTATGTATTGTTAAAGAATCCAAGGACTGAACATCAACAGCCTTAATCATCCTACTTCAGTGAGAGTTAGCCAGAATTCTGGTTCTAGTATGTTAATAAAATAGTCATAATTTCTTGAGAATCTTCATATCTTAATTGTTGGAATACAGAAAAAGAACCAGCACAAACTTAAAAAGTTAAAGTTGCAAAACAATTTTTAAAAAATTTTGAGCCAAGGGAGACTCAGAAAGTTGCAAGACTAGAACAAGTCAACAGTATCAGAGAAGAAGGTATTGCCCATTAAAAAAAATATCAGGAGAAACTATGTATTGATCCTTTATGATCTAACTTACTATTCTATTGTTTTAAAAAGATACATATTTTTTGAGGAAAGGTGGTTTAAGACAGAAACTAAGAAGCAGATCAGTAGAAACCAAACTGTAGTGAATATATTTTAAAAGTTTTAAATCATATACTTCCAGAAAACAAAGACACAGTGTACAGTTACTTCAGAAAATTAGTCAGCCCACAATGCATTGCAGGTTCTCCAATCCTGCTTGCCGAACAAATAGCGGTAGTTAATGAACTTGTCAACATCTACTATGTGAAAACATAATTAACTCCTGTGAACAAAATGTTACCAAATTAAATAGTTACATTTAGCTGGGTGTCTTAAGTTAATATCTTAATAATTCTGGAATATGACTCTCCCAGAAAACTGTTGTGTGTTGTAAATATAAATAGAAATGCTTTCAACACAGAAGGAACAGATTAGCTTTCTAACACTTGCAATATTATTTCAGTAATATGCTTTGCAAACAGGCATCAGATGTTGTCGTGGTTTAAGCCCAGTTAGAAATTAAGCACCACACAGCCGCTCGATGAATCCCTTCCTCTCTCCCCCCACCCTGTTGGGATGGGGAAGAGGATTCAAGTAAAGCTTGTATGTTAAGATAAGAACAGTTTAATAGTTGAAAATAAGATCAAATACAATCATAATGGTAAATAATAATAATAATAATGTTAACAAAAAGGAAACAAATAATAAAAAGGAAACAAGTGATGTGCAGGCCACCACCTGCTGACAGATGCCAGTCCCCCCTTCCCGAACACAGCTTGGCCATGCTTATGTGTAACTTCCCCCAATTTATATACTGGCCATGACCTTCTGTTGTGTGAAATAGACCTCTGGGCAGTTCAGGTCACCTGTCCCAGCTATGCTCCCTCCAGTTTCTTTTGTGTAACTCCTCACTGGCAGAGCATGAGACAAGGAGGGGAAAAAAGTCCTTGACTTAGGTTAAACAAAACTTGGCAAAACCCAAAACATAGTACCATTCTCATTCCAAATCCAAAACACAAACAGCACTGTAACAGCTACTGAGAAGAAATTAACTCTGCCCTAGCTGTAACTAGGACAGATGTGTAACATGTTCTTTAGGTTCCGAAAGATTTGTATTTCCAAGGCTTCCCTTTCATTTAGCACCATAATAGCAAATATAAGGCCACAAGGCATTTCTAAGATTGGGCAGAATCCAAGCAGATTTTATTGAACTTTACATTTGAGTCTATTTTTGATTTCCCATTTGGATCCAGCACCTGTTTTGTCCAAGGCACTTCTATAAGTCTTCTGCATAACCAGGATGTAGATATACCATGTTCCACAAGCTTTCCCAGTTCCAGCTTCATCACAAGTATGTTCCTTTGCTTTATTACATTGTACCTTTCTCCACATCTGATTCAAAGCAGAACGTCAGAGGGAGGCATAAACTCTCTTTTTATAAAAGGCATATCTGTTTTGATTAACTTGTATGAGCTCTGATATGACTGCAGTATGTGGGGATTACAGCCACACTACAATCTAACACAGTCAGCAATGTTTCTTTCTTATATTCTCATTCCTCTGCTCTAGCTGAAGTTGTGCAGGGATTTTTTCCGCTTCTTGAATCTGTTATCCCAGAGACACTACCCCTGCCAATGATGGGCTCAGCCTTGGCCAGGAGCGTGTATGCCTTGGAGCTGGCTGGCACTGGCTCTCCTGGACATGGGGGCTGGCAGCTCCTCGCAGTGACCACCCCCACAACAAGCAGCACCCCCCTCTCCTACCCTGCTGCTACCATAACTTTGCCATGTAAACCTAACACACAGGAAATGTAAAAGATCTACCTCCTTCTGCAGAAAGGAGGAAGCTGGGAAAGGTATCTCACGGTGCCTAGAAATTAGTAGATGCGTTCATGCTCATTTTGGGGTAGGCTCAGCTGTCTAGGTTACATGCATTCTGTTGTCATTCTGCTGATCCTGATGGGTGCTTGGACACTGAGCTCAACCACAGTCTTAAATTTGGTTTATATATAACCACTGGTTACACATGGCTCTGTTTCAAATACTTTCAGATGTCAGTATAGGCAACTCTTTTAAAAAGAGTTTCTCTATCTTACTGTCCTTAGACTGCTTTCTCTTGTAAGAACTCACCAGAATGTTTCCCAAGGGTAGGATTCAGCTACTAATAGAGAGGTTTTTCTTTGGTTTTGCTGACCTCCAGTGTTTCACCTGACCACACTAAGATTAGGTAAAAAGCCATGAGTCTGTCAAGAAATCAGTGTTGTATTTGTCAAACTTAAATGAATATCCTTGATAACGCAAGAGACCTCAAATGACACTAGACATCCACTTGTGGATTGCTGAATCCTGCCCTTTCAGTCTTACCTCTCTACTTCCATACTGTGGTATAATAAAATCCTTATATAGTTTACATTGATTTTATATATGTAAAAGGCCCTAAATCCACATCATGGTTTCATAAACATTTTTAAATGGAAAAATTTAAATTATTATTTAAATTTTTATCAGCTTTATAGCAAAACATTTCAGCCTTACATTAAGCACAATCAGGGATGAACTGATTCTCAGGAGGCTGATTTTTTTTATTTACTTGCACTGTACTCTGCCTAAACAAAAAAAAAAAAAAATCTTATTATTTTTATCCCTATTAATGCTTAGCAGAATACAGTTTTCACAATGGAAACTTAGGACTGTATGCTTTTTCTAGTATTTTAAGATAATAATAATACAGCATATCAACATTAAATATATATTTTAATATTTTGAAAATATTACCAGTTGTCTAGCATTATTTATCTAGTCTTTATTAAAATAGTCAGTGTTATCTAATTAAAACACAGGTAGTTTTACCCTCAAGAGCATATTCCCATTGATAAATAACCATAGAAAAATAAAGTATAAAGAGCTTTTTCACTTTTAGGTAAAATACTGTGTGTTCTCTAGAAGAATTAGTCTAACAAATTTTTTTTCTTGTGTCTTAATAAGCAATGGGACATACTGAGCAAATAATCATGAGTAAGGAAAAAATCTCAACAAAACAATGAACTGGTCTCATTTAATTTAAAGAAGCAACTAATCAAATGACATGTGAAAAACACATACTAAATAATGTTATTGAGGAAGCTAGTTAGAAATGTTCAATTTTTTTCCATAAAAGTAAAAGAAGAAAGATTCATCCGGATAAATGAATTCTGCTAAATACAAGTAAAATTCATAATTTTTATGGTAGAATTTATCACTCTAATAGTAAACAATATCTTGTCAGGATTAAAAATATTTTATAGGGACTGTAGACATAATACCATTGAATTTTTAAAAAGCAAACAACTGCAATTTCATTTCAAAAGCTCCTTTTTAAATGAGATATTAATATATGCCAAACACTGCAAGAATGTCCCCAAGATATATAGGCACCCTTACTTAGTGATAGAGAATAATGCTCTCACACTCCTTCCACTTGAGAAGGTGGACTTTTATTCCACCTTGAATATGCCAGCCCGAAATCTGTAAGCAGTGTGGTAGCCGCCATGAGTTGTCATCAGCTTTATAGCAAAACATTTCAACCGTACAGTAAGGAGAATCAGGGATGAACTGATTCTCAGGAGGTTGACTTTTTTTGATTTTTTTGCACTGTACTCTGACTAAAGAAACAAAAATACCGATCTCATATTAATTTTATCCCCAGTAATGCTTAATATAATGCATTTTACTCCATACTGTGATGCACTGTCATAAGTTTTCAGAGAACACTCACAGCTGCTCAGAGTATAAAAAAAACACTTATACTGGGTATAACAAACCCACTTTTGTTGTGGTGCAACAAAAAAAGCTAACTTTTTGCATTTTAAAATAGCAAAAGGGAAAAAAAGAAACCCTTCAAAATTTAAAAAAAATTACAGAACTATCTGCAGAATAACTTCAAAAACTATTTTGAACTAGCATGCCAATGGGAAATTGAACTTTCATTGATTTGCCACTTTTATCAGCCTGAACTGGTAATTAACCAGTGTTTGTAGCATACCTCCCATGACAAAATTTTTCAGTTTTTTGGGAATTCTGATTTAATAATAGAAATAAATATTTTTAATTACAATATATTTACTTTTAAATTTTGCACTTTATATACTCCAGAAATACTTTTCTGATCCACTCCTTAGATAATCACTGTTAGATGTTTTCATCCCATTTTAAGTTGATTTCTCATCCCATACCAACAATTGTTTTGATTGATGAGCAACAAGTGTATATTTTTGAAGTTTAGTTACTATTGGTATTGCTATTTTTTATGAGTAGAAAAATAATAAGAAATTAAAAGATAAGTTTATTACTTCCATTCAAATCTCTTTTTATCAGGTTTCTCAGAGAAAACCCCAAGTGTTTTTAAACATTTAATACTAAAACTAAGGAAAGTGTCATGTCAGGAGCTGCTCTGAGAAACTGTGATAAAAGAGTGGTACTTCTGTAACTCAGAACCTTCCTTTGATTAAAACTAGTAAATGTATACTAAAAATTAAGAGAAAGTGTAGTTAACTTACTGACAGGTGCCATCTTTAAGAGTTTTTCCAAATAATATGACATGTCTGAAATCTAAATAAGGGAGAGAATAGTAACTGAGAAAAAACTGACTGCTGCATAAAACATCAGGAATTTTATTTCTAAAATTATTTTGGTTTTTTCTGGCAAAAACAATCCTGGCATAAAAAGGAGCTGCAGTACATGCAAATAAGTCGTCCAGTCTAGACAACCAGGTGATCTGGTAACACACCCAATCTGTATGATTATCCTACAGTATAGATGCAGCCTAAGCTATCATTAGCTATAATAAATCCCTGTAGTCAACGAGGAAGAAATAGTCATTTTTTAACTCAGTTTACTCTTTTTTTTACTTTTAGAGTTGTAGTAATTTCTTACTTTTTTGATCTTGTCTCTTGAATAATGTTCCTTGCTTCAGTCTTTTTCAGGACTCTCTGCTTCTCAATTAAATTTCAGATTACCAAGATCAGTCTGATTTGTCCATAATGAAATAAAGGGGATTGTACAGAAAATTAATTAGGGACATTTCAAAAGAGACAATATTTTATTCCAATTTATCTTGTGCTCACAACTCAGCATTAAAGCTTTTGAGCCCTCATGATTAAAACCTGGGAATAAGTAGTTCAAAAATTCTAGGACATGGACAAATTTCAGTGGCCACATGTGCGCATACACAAGTATTTTCAAATAGAATGTTAATGAAGTAAAAGTCAAGTCCTATAAAACTTCTCAGGTGACTATCTGATTCTTTTGTTAATCAGGCCAGCAAGAGATCTTCAAACTAACTGCTTGGATGCTGCCTTATACAGTGGGTATATTTGCCCCACACATGCCTACAACTCTAATTGTGGGTATGCACGACATCTTTAAAATAACCATCTCTAAAATAACCAATAATAGAACGTTTTATAGCTCTTTTGAATAAACTAAATAAAAAAGACAGTCACCAGGCTTCTTTACCTGCTATATCATGTATCTAGGTTCTCCAAACATGCCTTAAGTGTGCTGCCGGCATGCTGCAATGAAAATATAAACATGTAGGAAAGCAGGTTCAGTTCAAAAGAGACAGTACCTTATTGGAATAGACTGTCCTCACCCTCAGTGTCCAAAGAGGCTTTAATTGCCCTGATCAAACTCAGTGTGAGACCTTTACCCACTCCAATGATAGTCATGATGTGAAATTCACTTTCTCATAACAGGAGGTGTCCGGCTTAGTTGTAAATATCTACATTTGAACTGATTGACCTGGCTTTTTTAATAACCAAAAAAAGTCTGGAGTATGATTCAGTTGCTTAAACACAATGCTTTGTGTCATTTGAGATGCCCTGGAGGATTCCAGAGTTTCTTTCTGCTTCTGAAAGGCATGAGACCTCTGCAAATCCTGTGATAGCTACTGTCTCTGTGCAGATGTATGTGATAACTTATAGAACTGGAACTTGTACTGCACATTACTGAAGCATTCCAACTCTTGTCCTAGATGTTTGGCAAAATGTATACCTTTTTATCATGGCTTTAAGTGTTTATTTTCCATAAGAAATTGAAATATTTACCCCCTAGGTGGCCAGTCTATGACACAGAGACACACCTATAGTTTCTTCATATACTTCAATCACCCTATGTTTCTAATTGCAAAGAGTTCAAGATGTCAGGTAAAAAAATACTGATCCTATTTCCCTTGTGTTCTTGCCTTAAATAATTTTGATAGCTATTCTCAGCACAAAACTGCCATGTTTTAAATAATCTTGTCATATCATGTATCATATAGGCATCTTTCACACTTAAATGCAAATTCACATGTACTTCAAAGGTCAGTATTAAGATATGAACTTGTGAGAATTTGTATCAGTATGTTCTTCGAGATATCTTTTGGTCCAGACTTAAGTGGTAGAACGAAGGCTTTGCCATGTACAAGCTTCACACTGTTGCCTGAAATTTAGTTCCCTCTTCTGAATGGCAAGACTTGTGAAGTGGGCTCCCTAAAAGTTCATTTTGTCTCACTATGTCTGACTGTTTTAAATGCTATTTTAATCACAAATCATACCTTAAAACAATCAACTGGACACTGTATAGTTGTTTCTAGGCTTTTAAAGGTCTAGGTTTTAGAGCAGAAGAAAATTACGTGCATCTTGCTGCTGCATTAAGTTGGATTTCAGACATCCTATGAACGTTGCTGAACTGCATCCCACTTGGCATGGACTCTGGAGACTGGTCAAAGTAGACCAGGCACCAGGTGTCCACCAGTTCTTTTTGTTCATATTGTCTTTACGTGTCTGTATTTTCTAAATTGCTATAGAGATTTTAGCCCCTCTGGGGCTGGAAGTCTTGTAAAAACATTTTCTCTTTGAGGTACAGTGTATAACTTGTTTCAAGCTGAGACAGAAATACAAGGAGAAAATTGCTTCTAGCAATATGTTGCCACTTTAGAAACCCTGAAGTGTAGTTTGATTTAGGCCCATCTATACTAAAATGCATCTATACTAAATGCATTAAGAAGGTAGATTTAGCTTTTTTTATTATTTTATTTTTCTACTTGAAGCAGATTGAATTTATTCTAGTGGTTCATGTAAAGGTGAAGATGAAAACAAAAAGTGATTTAAGAAAATAGTTCAAAAATTATCTGTATGATAAGTAGAATTCCAAAAGTATTTGTTTAGGTTCTGAATTTTTTGGGATCAGAAAAAATATCTGTAACATTAAATAAAGGGTTGACAAACATTTAAAAGTTTTATTCCTTTTTCAATCAATACTTTTTTTTAATAAATGCAGGTAATTAGATAAGGGAATAATTCTTCTGTTTCCCTTCATGTACTGAATGGCTTATTCAGACAACACATTTCCAGTTAACAGATTCAGATAGCAATATTCATATCTAGAGAGACAAAGCAAGTTACAGAACATTAACCAGGGAAAGCTATAGAATGCGACCCAGTGTACATAATTTCTGAAATAAAAGTTGAAATATTTGTTGCTGAATTGCCAAATACTTTTAGGTGGGGATTTCAAAGTTATCTGGAACTGTTATTCCATAACTAATTAGTTTCTGCAGTGAAAAGAACATAGTTTTCTTCTGCCAAATACAGTGTTCCTGCAGCATCTCATGGTATTGACATTACCAATTACATACCATTCTAACACACTTGTAATTCATCCGTATGTCCAGTAGGCCTCTGTTATACTTGCCCAAATCAATAATTAATCAGGACTGCACCATTTTCAATAAAATTCTCTTGCCTTTCCCATCAGAAAGCAGTAAAGATATGTCAAAGTTTATTCTACAGTGTATTCTTTGAAATGACACAAAAAAACGTTCAGATTCTTTTGACAGAAGTGTTTCTCTCTCTGTTTTCAACACTCTGTAGACACTGTTTTTACTACTAGGTCTGAGGTTTAGGATTCCTCTACAGAGCAGATTATGTTTTGACATTTGAAATACTGTAATCAGTCTGCATCTTATCAAATAACAAGTGATTGGGTATTAGTTATGTTCAAAGAAGATCAATAAAGCTGGTGAAGGGTCTGGTGTACAGGTTTCACGAGGAGCAGTGGAGGGAGGGAGGTGTTTTTTAGCCTGGAGAAAAGTAGGCTCAGGGGGACCTGATCACTCTGTACCACTACCCTGAAGGGAGGCTGTAGCAAGGTGGGGGTCAGTCTCTTCTCCCAGGTAACAAGTGACAGAATGAGAAGAAATTATCTCAGGACATCTATTCCAGAACCAATTAATTGTACTATTCTATTCTAGAATTCTGTGATTTTATTATTCTAACATCTTATAAATACGAGTAAAATCTCATTATTATATCAGAAATTAAAAAATATCTTTAATTCTTAATATTAACCCTTAAAAGTAATGTTTGAAGAAATATAATTTTTGTTTTATCCAAAGTAAATCCAAGGCCTGTATGCTTATGACAGAGTTCAACAGACACAAAAACAAATTCAATTCGTTCAAAACAAAGGTTCATCTCTATTCTAAACATAAAATTCTGATCATCCCAACCACTGTAATATAAACAGAGAAATTAGTGTACTTCACTTTTTTGCTTAAAATCCAAATGTAGATTCTGTACTTGATGTTTATTCCTTTGTAAACACATATATTTTAAAATATTTTATCTTTAATTACAAACTTAAATATGTAAGAGTGGAGGTAAAAAAAAATTAAATCCTGTGAATGTTAAAAAAGTGAAGTATTTTTACCTCCATTTTTTATTTTTATGATCATAATAGTGATCTCATTAAGAGTTTTGTGGGTTAAACTTAGCTTACTGAATTTATTGAGATAAAGTAGCAATTCCACAGTTCACCTTAAATTTTTTTCTACTAAACATAACAGTTCTGTCAGCATGACTTTTTGTAGGGTAGCCTGAATTCCAGAATGATTCCCTGAAATCAGTCTTTGTTATCTGGTAATGCTGAAAAATCTTGTGTTTTCATTTGTTCCTGAGTGTCTGTGTACAGCTTTCTATATTTTTAAAAGATCAGAATTTCAAGCTTTAGCATTTCTTTTTTTTCTATGATAATTGGGAATTTGAATGTAAGAATAACATTTCACATTGGTAGATATGAAAATTTTTTAAGAAAGGTGACAAGGATGACTAAATCAAGTAAAATCAGAGTAAAATCTTGCAGTTCGAGTGATGCATAGCTATAGATAGAGATGTGTCTATAAAAAATTTCATCAGTTGTTTTAAAAGGGCAATGCAATATTCAGAGCAGATGTCATTCTATGAAGCTTTTCACCACAAAAAAGGCTGCAGAATTCTAAAGCTGGCATAGAGACATTCAGTCTTATAAAAAGTGACTGCCTTGTTCCTCTCTCTTTGTTGGCTTTTTTTTTTTTTACAGTTTTAAAGTGTTTGTATCTCAACCCACAAGTTTTCTCACTTTTACCCATCTGATTCTCCCTCCATCTCCACAGTGGGTGGTACTGAGCGAGCACTTGTGTGGTGGTTAGTTGTTGGCCATGGTTACACCACTACATGCGCAAAGCAAAGATTTTGATTACTCCACAGATCCACAAGATTTAGATTTAAGGGTCAGTAACCTGAATTAGAACAGCAGAAGCTAGCAACAAGCAAGAGTGTGTTGAAATGGTCAGCTCAAACACTTCTTTGCAATGAGAAAGGATAATCTGCTTTCATCGCCAAATACAACTACCTGTAACTAACATTTGAGAGTCTCACCCTTTTGATAGCAGATGCATATTATTTGCATTCATACAGCACCATAAATAAATTATTTTGTTTCAATTTCTTGAACAGTTCAAAGCTATGCAGCATGCATATATATTTTTAAGTCTTTGAAGTTTTTTGAAAGCTGTTTTAGACTGTCATTATCTTTCCCTGTCAAAACTGTCAAGTTGCATTAAAAATGAAAGAACACATTTCCTTAGAAATGTGGTACTTGTTGTTATGAAAAGGGAACAACTTGACCTTACTAATGGGTCAGCGAGAGCATTAGCAAAGTGTTTTCAGATATGGAAATGTACAGAATATTTGTCATGACCTTTCCAGACTCCAAGTTCATATTATTGATTGAGATCACAAATCAAGAAATACAGAAATTTAGTAAAAGTAGGAAAAGAATCATATCTGTAGCTGAAGTTTTAAAAGAAAGCAAATTACTTAACCAGCTAAGGTCACCACCTATGTATCTATATCTGATGAAATGTTAAATTAGCTTTCAGTAGTGAACCACCTGAGTAAATACTTTTTCAGTTTGCTTCACTATTGAAGTTGCCCTACATTATTAGTGGAAAGAAGAGATATGATTAAGACCTTAAAAGAGGAAAGTTTATTTTCCTCTTCCAGTCTATAGCTAGAAAAACCATGGAAAGGGCATAGTTATTTGGTTTAGTATGTTATAAAATACATTTTTAATGGAAAAAAAATGAAGAACATGCCCCTTTGCTGAGATATCTCATTGCTTTGCCTTTTTAGGCAACGGAGTTCATCATTTAGCAGATGTCAAATATGCAAAATTTTTATCTGAAGCATAGCTTTTATTCCATTTCAGACTCATAGAAAGACAAGTAATTAATCATATAAAAAATTAATTTCCAGTCTTCTTTTTGTCTCAGCAGTAAACAATTAATGACTCAGGGTGCTCTTTTAAAACAGATCATGAGCAAGCAAAGTATTTTACATATGGTGTGTATTAAATAGCATGTTATATGCATATGTTGATATACATACAGACAGACATACATATATAAACCATTATAGAGTATGTTTTATATATATATATATATATATACACACCTGTATATTATTGGGCAGACCATAACAATAATGAGAGTAATATAGAATTGTTGAGGTTGGAAAAGGCATTTAAGATTATGCAAAACAAACAAACAAACATGTCATGTTACTAAGCTTAAAAAGGAGTTGCTGCTCTTTTAGTCCAGGTATGAGAAAAAGAAATGGGAGAGGAATGACTTTTTTTCAGACCTGTAGCTGAGGTAATGCAATGTATTCACCCATATTAAGCCTTAATTTGCAAGGTGAAAATGCTCCCGTTGAAGCCAGTGTAAAATACATTGGGCGTCTGCAGGGGTGGAGTGGAGCTGTTCTCATTCTCTGTGTGATTTATACTGAATAAAGAATGATTCTTTCAAATCTGCCATGAAGTTCTGACATGCATAATCCTGGGATGATGGATAGTCTATTGGCTGTGGTTGACTACACTGACAGGGGAAGTAACACCAAGACAAATTTCAAAAGTGGGCCTCCAGTTCGGCTCCTGAGACAAGATCCTGTTCTGAAATTCCATCTTTCTTTTACAATTTTATTTTTTAATAAAGTAATTTTATGTTTGTGTATTAAAGTGCCAGCATCCCCAAAACAAAATTCCAGATATAATAAAACAATTAACAGACTGCAGGCATGTAAAATACGTTTTATCTGTGTTTTTCTGCCCCAAATACTAAAAAAGTAAGTATTTTGTAAGCTTACTAGTCACTGCTTAAGTATCAGTTCCCTGAAGGAGAGTTTGCAGAGCTGTATGTACTACAGTAAGATCACAGCTGTTGGAAAATTGATAGGAAATTCTCTGACGAATTCAGTCCCCAAAGGAACTTGTTTTCAAAAGCAAGTATTTTGTTTCTCCATGTGACAGGAATGGTCATAATGGATAGTCAAAGCAAATTTTGGGGGAGACAGATAACACAGTAGCCAAGGTCCAGTAGGAGCAATGAGCCTACCTAACAATAATGCTGGTCAAGGTCTGACTCAAGTCACATATGGAAGACACTATCATCATTAGTTGTATGCAAATACGACTATAAATTAAAAACGTTATTCCATAAACAGTGGCCCAGGGCCCAGGGCCCACTGAGCTTCCCTGCACAGCTGCAGGCTGCATGCCAGGATTTCTCCCTCAGTAGGGACTCCTCTCAAGGTTACTCTCTGAGGAGCCACTTCTTAGTCACAAGCAAAAAGCAAAACTTTACTCAATTTACAAAAAATTTGCAGCATGATTTTAGTGTAGGTCTCTTTCCCCTTTTCTTCTTTTTCCTAATATTAGATTATAAATCATAAAAATAATTTTTATTTTTAAAATGCAATCTTCATTAGAAAAACAAAGTGGTTGAGACAATATCAGAAACAAAGGCTATGAAGAATCTTTAGCTACAAAAAAGAATTTCGTTCTCTGAATTCAAAACTTGTTTGTTTTTTCCCTTGATTCAACTGCTTGTTGAATTTTCTGACATTGCTGAGGCATCAGCTGTTTTCTTGCTTATTTCTGCTACTAGTGTATAACTACAGCTTTTCAGGCAGTGATTACAGTACTCTACTGCAGAACTCTGATGAATAATCAGTGCACTCACTATAGTTCTGACTGAGAATCAGAAAAAGGTACTGTGAAAATACTGCTCTTTTTATATATATATATTATTTTTTTTTAGGTTTGAAGAAAACTAACCTTTTCAGACTGGAAATGGCAACTACTTGAAACCTGCAAATAGAGCAGCCATTTTAGTGTATAGCACTAAGACTAGATTCTAAGACTCAAGTTAGTTCTCTGAAAAATTTTTGATAACTACGACTATTTTGAAAAATAAAATTTTGTCTTGCAAAATTAGACCATTTCTATTCTTTCTATAATTACTGTGGAAAAGATATGCTGGACCAAATTATTTATAGTAGAAGTAGGTCTTGTACTCAAAAGCAAACCTCTTTCTCATAGAAGGCTTCATCAGGTCATGCATACAAAAAAAAAAAAAAGAACAAAAAATATTGTAAGACTGCATAAAAATATTATGCATAAAACTGAATTAAATGTATGTAAAATTTTGACTTAAGTAAGCAAGGTTTATAGAATCAAGAATGGACAGAGGTGTATATTTGCCTGTACAATGTTTTCCTTCTCATTACCCTGGAAAAGAAAAAAACAACTTCCAGATTTAAAACAGATCCAAAAGAGATTAAAAGGTATCGGAGCAAAATAATTTTCTACAGTTTTATAATTAACAGCTTGCTAACAAGGAGATAGGCAAGTTTACTTCCAATACATTTTCTTTTATTTTTACTTATTTTAGAAGTTGATTATGTTGTTGTATCCTGCAAAAGAATGCTGGAAGCTTACAAAGAGAGAACTCAAAATTAGGTTATTGTCACACAGACAAGTTTGACAGCTTTAAATTTTATTGTAGTTAATTTTCCTTATGTAAAGAGCACTCTTAAAGCCAGACTATTTATTGAAAGTAGCACGTACAAGAAATAGCTTTTAATCTTTTGTTGAAAAGCTGAAAATATCAGTGCAAGTTCCTAAAAACAAAATCATTATTCAAAAAAATCACTAGTTTATGCTGTGTGGAGGTGCTTTATTTTAGGGCCATGCCAATGACTTAGCTAGGTTGTGATACAGAAATATCTCTCATTAAATAAATAAGGTACAGTTGGAAATAGTGTCAGAAAAGAAGATGAGATGGTTTCTACTGACAGATAGAAGTCCTTCCAGAAATGTCTTTTCCTCAGACATTTTAAATCAGTAGACATGGATAATAATAGACTATTAGCTAATGGGAAAAAAAAAAAAAGCAGAGTTCTAGAGTCTGGTTTCTGGTTCTGCCTGAAGCATAGAGTTCTTGATTCTTTAGTCCAAAACACCTGCTGGAACATAAGGAAGAACTCAGAAAGGAGAACTAAAAGTTCCCAGCCTAATGCACAAGCAAGTATGATTCCATATTATTAGCCAACAGCTCTCTAAAGGAAGGAATTCTAGTATCAAACTTCACTGGTAAAAAAACAAGCGTGATATGCTAAATCCTGATGCCAGATCAGAAAAATCATGAGATTCAAACTCTAAACACATGCAGGCAAAGAGCTAAAACACCTGAGGCAACTTCAGTCAAAAAGAAAGATATGTCAAACACTTCACCTGTTGGCAGTTGTCCTTGAGTTGTTTATAATGGCTCTTTACTATTCAAAGTGATTGATCACCTAAGTCAGAATAGTTTCTGCAACCCTCTTTTGGATTAATGAAATAATTCAAATAGAAGAAACAAAGAATAGTAAATAAACTCCAAACTTTGGTTTAAAACTCATGAGATGGTTAAATTCCTTCCTCCAACTGGCATAAGCAATTTAATGAAGGTCATACAGAAAGCCTGTGACAAACTGGGACTGCTGCTTAATCTTCAACTAAAAGCCATTTTGTGTTTTATAAAATTGCATGTCACAAACTGGAAACTATGGCATGAAAACTGTGTGCATCTTTTGATACAGAAGTGTAAAATAAAATTGGTTTTGCTAAGCTTGTTAAGCCTTCTAGTGTGGAAAACAGGTGAAGCAAAATACCAAAACCTGCAGATTACTGCCAAAATTCCACGTGTTTTACTTATGATGTCTTATTTTTTGGAAGACAAGTTATTTACTGCAGATTTCAAAATTATTTATAAAAAAACAGTATTTAGTTTTTATGTCATGTAACTGTAATTTGGTTATTATTTAAATTATTGGTTTGCTAAAGGGAATTTAATTGTCAGATTTAGCTGAGTATAGTGATATGTAATTGAGTTGTTCTCCTTTTTACTGTGCAATGGCTCAAACACATGATACCTGAAAGATTTGCCATTTCCTGTCAAACAAAAAGATCACACATTATCACTTCACAATATATTTATTTATATCACTTTTTATTACTATCTACGAAATTCCTCCTTGCTATCAAAAAGCAAAAAGTTTTCCAATGTTCCTTGGAAACACTGAAATAATAGATCAACTAAATAGTATCTTTTATACAAAATCGTGGTTGCCTTTTAAAGATGAACTTAGGCTTCAACAAGATATATTTGTGTTACATAGAAATCATTACTAATAGAGAAAATACAGTGACACTATATAGATATATGTCTTTTATATGGTAATTTCCTTGTCATTTAGCTCTCTCCTATGCTTTTTAAATGTATACACAAAACTCAGGACACAGAATCAGAAAAAAAGTTAAGCTCATTAGGGGGAAAGTTAATGGATATAATTAAGCATTTCTACAGAACTTTACTGCCTCTCATAGGTCTCCTGATTTTACAGTCCTAATTATTTAAATTTAATATACTTTGAAAGCAACTCAGCAGTTTTTTTATTTGCCTGTGCAAATGTAGTGTATGGTATATTTGCACCACCAAACTACAGCTAATCAGTCAGCTGGATAAAGAAGCATGCACATCTACCCTTATAGTAGACGTGGACCTTTGTGAACATCTCTGTACACCTCAGTCTTTGTATTTCACTCTTCACTTAACAACCTTTACCTTATGAAAGTCATGTCCATCACTTCCAAGAGCTATAAATTAAATGACAAACAAAATTAGGTGCCATTCAATTACATACTCCCACGTCCCTTCAGGAATCACCACAGCTATCACAAAGTCGTAACAGTTGATGTCATTTTTGAGGGAGTATAGCAAAAGTGGAAATCAGGAGAGCACTTCAAAGCAATTTCATTCAACAGGTTATTATTCCCAGTGTGTGGAGAACAAGTATTCAGGCAGGTACAAAATGCAGCCAGGAGCTAGATGTGTTGTTCTTGCATTGTTTGCTTTTTTTTAGATGTTACTGCAGAGTAACAACAAACAGGCAAAAATTTGCATGCATTAACAAGAAGGAAAGGAAGTATCACCTTTTGAAATAAATAAATAAATTACTATTCCCTGAGGACAGATTTTTTTTTCCCTGTGATTTCTTTTTTGCAGGATACACAATACAGCTTTTGATACGATGATTACATATCAACAGCAAAAGATGCACAATCAACTTATAAACTTCTTGGAATTAGAGATTAAAAAACTTTATTATATGCAACTGTATAGGACATCTAGTAGTCTCAACGCTCTGGGATAAAATCTGTTTGCTTGATATGACTGTTGTGGCTTTATTTTTTTTCCTCATGGAGTAGCAAGCAAAGTTTAGGAATGCTTGAAATGACAGATTTGAAAGGTTTTTTCATTATTATACAACATTTCTGAGAAAGTGTGGGAGGCAGTGAATATCCCAATCAGGGAACGAGAGAGTCCCATACAGGGACAGACGCCAAGAGATCTCCCCAGGTTAGGGTGAGGCCTCCCAATGCCAATGTACCCCAGTTCTGTTCCCTGACTGGCCTGTTGATTCCCCCGCTGCTTTTTCCCTTATGTGTCAAGGTCCCACCTATGTCCCGCCCCCCAGCCCTCAGACCATTGGTCCCTGGTGCTTTTCCCCACCCCTGTATAGAGCCTTGGACCCTCTGTCCCTCGAGGTCTTTTGTCCCTGGTCCCTTTGAGACGTGGAGCTGAAAAAACCTCTGCCATGGAATTCCACACAAGGACCCTTCCTGCCTCCTTGCCGTCGATCTGTCGAAGAAGCTGTCCGGTGCGTGTGTGTGTGTGTGTGTGAGCGCAGTGGCTGCTGAGCGACTTTCTACTGGAGTCGGTTTTGGAAGGTCATAGCACACCACCGGAACACCCCCAGAACCAACAAGAAAGAAAAAGAGTTATTCCGTACTTCAAAATACCAATAAATGTGTGTGACAAGAACAATCTTTTTTTACTTTAAGATATAAACTGTTAAAAGATATTCACTGTGTTTTCCAGCTACTGAAAGCTCTTTCACCTCAACTTCAAGTACTTAAGAATACTACCAATTCTAA
Source organism: Gymnorhina tibicen (assembly GCA_013399875.1). Lineage (NCBI taxonomy): Eukaryota > Metazoa > Chordata > Aves > Passeriformes > Artamidae > Gymnorhina > Gymnorhina tibicen. The sequence continues at coordinate 141,785 of VXAZ01008979.1, read as the reverse complement.
ACTTGAGAAATGTTTTGGAGGCATAAGTTTCCTTGTTAGTTATTTTTCATCATGTGTAAGATTTTTATCATGTGTTAGATTTTCTCATATTCTGTAAGAACCTAGAGTATTTTATTCAAAATTTTCAGTTCTTAACTCTATATTAGAACTTAAACCCTGTGTGTTACAGCCCTGAACTTACGGGTGCTTTAATTCTGTAATGAATTTTGCTTTCAGCAAATAGAGCAGTGAGTGCTCCATATGGAAATAGTGAATTTCACAGCTGAAGCTCATCTACTGTTCTGCCTTCAAGCTACAAAATATAAAAGCTGTGAGCGTCTAACAGAAACATTCCTGTCAATGCATGGAACTGAAAGTCAGTATTAAGTTAAAAGGAACTGAATTTCACTTGTAGGGAAAGCAAAATAGGGTATGTAAGTGGGAGTAGGTGCAATCAGTGATGTTTACATCTACATAATTAAAAACTGTTAGTTCAGAAGAGGCACAACCCAAAAAAAGTTGTTCTAAATAGGTAGTAAGAACATAAAGTCTTCTTATGAGATGGCTTAAGCATCATTTTGATGTTTTGTTGCAACTAAAGTAGTTATAGCTAACTTATAGATGAGTTAAAATTTATTGCACAATATGGAATACACCTGTCTTGCAAAAAATGTGGTATGCCCACTCTGAATGTTATTTTCCACTGAGAATCATTATTTCTGCTTAATTTAAACTGAAAAATAATGAATAAGGGCCATCTGGATAACAGTTCCACACAATCATATTTAAATGAGAAGAAAAATGTAGATCTAGAATTTTGTGGGAACATCAATGTAAAATCACATATCTGTCATCTTCCATTTACTCATGCATGAACTGAGATATAGATAAGGCCCCAAAAAACCTCACTAGACAAGACTCTTAAAAGGGCTTATGGTTTTTCATGCTCTCAGAGTTAGACACGAGAGAAATACTGATATGATATTGTTAAGAGCTCAAAAAACCAAAAATAACTTTATTGGAAATTCAGGGAACTTTGGCAAAAGTTTAAAGCCGCATTCAATCTACATAAAGCATTTCACAAAGCATTAACTTGGTCCATTCAACTTAGCCAACTCTAAGCCCATCCAATTTTCAGTTACTCAAAACTCCAAGAGAGAATTAGAAGAAGAAAGAGGAAAAAAAAANGAGAATTAAAAAAAGAAAGAAGAAAAAAAAAAAAAAGACAGAAAAGATATAGAAAAGGAAAGTATAGCTACCACTCCTGGTTCCACAGGTGTTCTGCTGATAGAAATTCCAAGAGGAGGTGGGGTCAAGACAGGTGCTTGCTGCATCTCCTGGGTTAAATACCCTTTCTCTTTCCTGGGCCCTGCCCCCGGGTGGGACTTCTGGTCATTTGGCCATCCAGGATCTGGGATAGGGGCTGCAGGAGGAGGTGTGGAGCATTGCCTCTGGTGTGCTGGGGACTGGTGGCCCCTGCAAGGCTGGGAAACAGGCCTAGAGGGGATGGGGTGTGCAGGGCAGCGCCTCACAGAAGGCAAGGCCTGATCTTGCTCCTTCTCTCACACACATGCATGAAATGTTTCAAGCCAGTGTGTTGGTTTGAAAACAAACCAGTGGGAGATCACAAGTCAGGATTTAAATTAATGGGAAAATAAAATTAGAAACAAGTGAAATAATATAAGGAAAAGCACTGACAAAGTCAGATACAACCTGACACCCTGTTANTGAGGTAAGTCCATGAGTCATGTGGGGGTTTCTTGCTGGCCCATTGTCTGTTATCAGGGGTGGGTCATTAGCAGGCAATAACAGCTAATGGCCCACAGCTGGTGGTAATAGCATACTTAAATATATCTATATGGTCACCTAGGACAGCCAGCAATCCTTACAGTCTATCACAGATTACATTCAATAGTGTTTCAGTGATTTAGAAATAGAACTCAAAAAAATTGGTCTAACAAATATCCAATCGTATTTGAATTAAATAACTTTCAAAAAGGATTCTTGCAGAGATATTGTCAGGTGCCATTATTTAAATTTATTCAGTAATATAATATTTGAATTGTACCTGTAGGTTGAAAATATACTTGAGAATTTCCAGTGGAAATCTGTTGAATGTATACACCAGTTCTGAAAAGTACACTGCTGTCTAAATAAAACTTATTCCAATACAGCAGATTTTATAGGAATTATGTTCATTGTCACCCATGATATTTACCTACTATAACTAATGCTTACATACATGTTGAGACAGAAACATTGACTGAGGGGAATTATTCCACAAATTTCAAGCCTCAGGCCTTGTATCAAGCTCTAAAACAAACTCAGTTAAAGTTCTTTCCTGGAACTGCAAAGTTTCCCAATCTCATTAATTCAGCTGTGACTGTGATATGTCACACTTGAGAAATATGGTGCATATTGATACAAGGATTTAGGTCCAATGCTCATTAAAAGCAGGCTGGTAACATTAAATAGTTGGCAGTGAAACCAGGAAATCCACAAACTGTGATATTTATAAAGTTAGCAATAGATTTGGAGCCTTTTCTGATTCTCTTAGGCCATTGGTTCATTAAATATCATAATCACAAAATAACTGCTTGAACACAGACCCCAAAGTATACAGAACTTCTTATACTGAATATATTGAATTTAAGGGGAAAGAAGCTATGTATGTAATTTTAGAAACTTTAGACGAAGCTGAGATATTCTGTTAAGGGGAGGGGGGACCCCTTTCTTTTGATCAAAATAACAATAAAAGAACATGACTAACAGTAAGCTCAGTGGTAACACTGCTTCCAAAATGCTGGTGAATGTTAATAAAATAGGAGCTGGTGTGAGAGCCGGAACAATTCTGTGTGCTTTGGGTGATGTTTACCTTGAATGTACATCAAACAATTTTCAATCTCAGTACATTAAGTAGGGATAATTAAATCATCATTAATTCATACATGTAAAAAAAGCTGGTGTCAAGTTAAAACTTTCTGCATAAATTTTATACTGTCTCAGAATATTTTCTCAGTTTTTACCTTGCAATGTAAAGAGATGTTAACATAGAAATATGAAAATAAAAGTGTTTACATTAACTAGCCTTTCCACACAGTTTATTGATTGTATTAAAGATATTTCAGCCTCCAGACAGTGACACAGGGTAAATCATATTTCCTTCCATTTGCCTCTAGGGTTAATAATATTTTCAAACAAGTACAATGAAATAAAGTGCTTGTTCTGGATGTATATATTGCTCAGAAAGGAAAATGACAAATTTAGCTTTTCTTTATCGTTTGTTTCAACGTTTTGAGGTTATAGCACCTTGCATTACATATCAATGAGTATTAATTATAATTCCTATGGACTTATATGGCAGATGTGAATGCACCTCATCTTATAGAATAAGGGTGTTCTGGTTTAAAACCCAGCTGGAAGATTAAACCCATTCAAGCTGCTCCCTTGTTCCCCTGGCCCTTCCAATAATGGAGGAATACTAGAAGAGATTATATGTTTGAATGACAATTAAGTGAAAAATTGCAATAGCCACAACAATATTAATAAAAGAGTGTACAAAAGACAGCGCCTGGCATGGTTTCCCAGACAAAGGCAAAATGGCAACTGGCCCTGGGCTGGGGCCACGTCATATTCAGGAAAACAAGGCTCAAATTTTTCTACGCCATACTTGTTCTTCAAGAAGATTATAATCATAGTACTTTGTCAATTTGATAATTATTTTGGAATTTTAAATATGAAAATGTAAAAAAAATTGCGGACTGTTATTATTTTACATATATTTCAGAAAATAAAATATTTGTGACTATGATGGTGCCCCTTGTCATCACTGAATCTCTAGTCACTGGTGGGTTTTTTTAATGCTTTCTTGTTTTCTTGCTTTGAATCATTTAATCTATTTACAGTTCCCTATTTCTTTTTTTTTTACAAACAGTCTATGAGATAACACATTTAATTTCTGGATCAATTTGTATATAATATGTCTTCAAATATGGAATTTAAATATTTTCCCCACAGTAACTGGAGTAATTCCATATTTCATTGGTAATCTCTTCATTTATGATGGGCAAGTGCTGGGAACTTCTTTCTTTGCTAGTTATGCCTCTGTAAATGCTTGACAACAAGTTATGGGGTGAATCAGAAATTCTGAATGTCAAATCAGATTTTTTTATATCAGGATACAGCTATTATGATGTAGGTAACAAGAAATAGTTCATCTTTGACATCAGTGACATGAGTGAGATCTGCCTTTTTTTCACTGTAACAATACCTTTCATTGTAAAGTGACATCTGCTGTTGTACTAGTAGTTCAATTCACTGCTGAAAATATTAAAGTGGATCTATTTATAGAATTGCCGTGAATTACTTATTCATATCGGCATTTAATTTTAAGCAAATAAGCAGCCCTTCAACAACAAACATGAATATTTATACAATTAAATTAAGTATCTGTTTTAAGTTTCCCCTTGCACAAATCAAGTTCGCAGCACTACAAAAGATCTCACCCAAATATACCACATACATACACGAAGTACATGGGACACACTTCAACCAACTTAGCAGTACACAACACGAACATTACGTTTACACTGCTCTCTCTAAACTTCATTTGTGACTGTCAGTCAGTCTGTCAGCTGAGAGAAATGGTCTCTTTCAGAGTATTATTCATCTGACCTAATTTAGACATCTATTTTAGGGCAAGATGTATTGTCTTATAGGAGTAGCTGTTTTTCTCCATTGACGGGAAAGACTGTGATGATTAATATACACAGTAGTTGTCTACACTTGATCAGAACACCACCCAACATATCTCTGTTACAAAATGAAGTGTTACACAAGAGGCTGAGAGTAGCTCCAGATGAGTTCATTGATGCATAATACAAGTAGCACAGTTAAAGAAGCAGTGTCTATCAGCTGGACCATTCAATAACACTGACATCGCTACATGACCTCAAAAACCTGAAGCCTGTTTATTCAGAACTAGCATAATAATTTTCAAAACAATTATGCAATGTAAAACTACTCACATTGTATCATACCTCATGCATGAAAATAAATATGAAAAAAGATAAGTTATAAATTAATGCTAATTTTCCTACAATATTAGGGGGAAACTTGAAAGAAACATGCACATAAAAGCATTTTAAAGCTTCTTCATCCTGATATAGGACGTAGTCCTGTATTTCCATGAAATGTCTGTTACTTAAATCTAATTTGTGTAAGAATAGTTTAGGGTTTTGTTCCAAGCCTTTATTTATGAAGGTATGTGATTTTGTTCTGCTTTTATATTAATATAAGCAAAGAGGTATGATCAAAGCAAAGTGGCACATCAACCTTACTTGCTTTTAAAAAAATATGTAATTACAATATTCTACTGTTATTTCACAGTTATTTTCTCTTTTTTCGTATTTCAGATGTAGTTCCATGAAGTATTTACTCAAAAAAAGATAGACAAGAAAATAAGAAAAATAAGACTAACATTGTAATATTTCTTCTGTCTTAGTTGTTAATAATATTTGAAAGACACTGAAAAATCTGAATTTGGGACAAATGCTAGTTAAAGGACTGAACCTCTATTTCTGCACTTATTTAAATTACAGACCATTTCACTGAAGGCATAGGAACTATATTATATAAACACTGGAGTAACTGATAGTGTAGTCAGGTTTCATAGCTATGGATTTTCTGCACACTCTGTAAATATATTATTTCAAAGTTGTGAAAATAATGTTGCGGAAATAATGTTGATGCCTTTGGGATCTATTTTGATGAAAAGTTCTTGATGTGAATTGTGGAGGGCAAGCATGACAAGCTGCTTTACAGGAAGTTCTGTGTCATCCCTCCTGAGCTGCACTGAGAACATTCAGCTTGTACTTACTTCCATGGAATGAGTTTGATGCCTTAGGTTTTAAACTTTTATATTTTTCAAATCCTGTATTGCTTAGTGTGTAACTCTGAAGTTTCTTGTAGCCTGTTAGCTGTTCTCTTATGCCAGATAGACATAACAAAGCTTCTCAAAGCCTGCTCTCCAAGGACACCCAGACTGTCCTAGGCCCAAAAATGTGTAAACCAACATCTTTAGAAGGGGGGTAAGCTTGGGGAAATTACATCATTAACTGAAGCTTTAATTGGAGAATTAACCCTGATATGCAAATGGACCAAACTTATAAAAGTGTGAAAAACTCCTGACTTAGGGTCCATCTTGGGTGTCACCTTTGGCCTGCCCAGGGTGTACCTTTGAAGGCCCTTCAAATAAATACCTACCTTTATTCCCTTATTCCTGTCTAGTCTCTGGTTTTTAGGTGGCCACCTCAGGCATCAAGTTGACATTAGATATGACCCGATAAAACTGCAGAAGAGGCAGATTCTTCCTCTATTTGCAATTTTCTGAAAATTGACAGCTCCATTTTAAAACAGACTACAATAAATTGTCTATCTTCTGTGAAAATTAATTCAATTAATAGAACATTGCCACCTGTTGATTACATTAAGATTATAAATGTCTAAAGGGTAGCGAGTGCTAGATTTAGTACCAGCTAGTTACTGGTACTTAATCCATTTCACCTGAACCTGCTCAATTGGGTTTATAAAACATCGTGAAAAAGATGTCAAAGGCATTAAAATTTACCCATCATTCTTAAAAGAACCACTTGTGACACTAATATCCCTATCTCTCAAGAGGAATCTTGAAGCTTTTTCCTTCCTCCTGTACTCCAAAACTTATTAAATTGTCTGAAGGAGAGTCACAATGGATGATCCTGTTACAGTAGTTTCCTAAATGAAGAACCCACTACACTGAGGACAACTCTTCAAATCCAAACATAATTCAGAATTTTAAGACAGTTTATAATTGGAGGTTTAAAGTGGCTTTTTACTATTTTTTTAAATGTTAAAAAAATGCAAGACTGGTAATAATATCTTCTGGGTAAATGCTCCTTCTAATCTATTAAACTTTGGTCAAGGCTCAGAGCTCCAAGCTTTTTGAAGCAGTACTTAAAGTCACTTTAAATAACACTGCTTTCTCTAAAGCTTATCATTGCAGTATGTGTTTTTAGACAGAAAAGATTTTTGACACTTTGTTATTCTTTCCCTCATCTTTCTTTGGTCAATATTCTCTCTTTGTCAAAGTAATTTTCATCCCATCAGTCTGCTGTTGTCACCACTTTAACAGTGATTTTTGTGTGTCTTATAAATCTTGTATTTCATTTTATCTCTTATGTATAAAATAGAAAATTCCACATTTGGGACAAATTTTGATAATTTGTGGAGGAATTTTGTATCTGAATGATGTCAGTAAGCAAAAGATTGACTTTGCTACAGGCTTTACAAATTATGTAGAAGAACTTTACAATTCCTGTAGGACCTATTATAATCCTTCAAGATGTTTCAAGAGTTTGCTGAGATAAAAATAAGATATGAAAGTGGGAGTTCCTTTGCTCCCAGCATTCAGTGACCATATTTAGTAATACCTGTTTCTGAGGTAGATTTGGGAAAAAAAGACAAACACAGCTAAATGGGTACCACCTCCTGTTGTCTATTCATAATTAATAAAAAAAATCTGTTTCCAAGCATTTGTATTCTGGAAAGAATTTAAGGTGTCTAAACATAGTTGCCTAGTACCACTTTGAGATACACTAAGGTTTCAAAGATATCTCCATTGTGTTGACGGATGAAAACTTCAATAGATTGCATATTTGCACTGAAGAACAATATCCCACATTGCCTGACACTGATGTTTAGGCAAGTGAAACTTGTACATTTCTTCAATAAATTCAAAACTATTTTAATTATTTTAATGATTTTTTTCACAGCATAGTTTTGAGTTTCTGAGATTTATAGCGCAGTGTTCTATCATCCTTTTTACTTTTTTTCTTTTTTCCCTTCAACTATTTTTTTTTTCTTTTTTATTCCCTTTTTTTTTTTAAATTAAGTTACCTATACTTGTGGAATAATGACAAATTACAGAATGGATAATGTTGTAACAAACTTTTGGAGATCATCTAGTGCAAACACTCTACTCGAGCAAGGTCACCTAGAGCAGGTTGCCCAGGGCCATGTCTGGGTTTGAAGACCTCAAGTATAATGACGCCACATCTTTCGGGGCCACTTCTTCCAGAAGCAGTTCATTTCAAGCCACTCCTTGAAGTAAAAAAATATTTTTCTTATAAGGTCCTGTCTAGATATTTCAAAGAGGAGTCTGGTCGCATCTTCTTTACACTCTCTCTTCTAGTACTTATGCAAACTAATAAGATCAAACCCTGAGACTTCTTTTCTCCAGACTGAACAATTCCAGTTGTCTGTCCTTGTATGAAAGATGCTCCAGTTTCTTAATTGTCTTTGTGACTCTTTGCTGAACTAACTGCAGCAGGTCCATGTGTCTTCTGTGCTGGAGCGCTCAGAAAAAGGCACAGAAGTCCCGATGTCTTTCACCAGTCCTGAGCAGAGGGGAGAGAACAACTTTCTTTACTTTCTGGTAATACTCTTCCTAGTACAACCAAGGAGGCTTTTGACCTTTCTTTCTGCAAGGACACAGGGGACCGTTAGCAAAGGTGACCTCTGCTGGCTCCTGGTCAGCTCCTTGTCTACCAAGACCCTCAAGTCCCTCTCTGTAGAGATGCTTCTAGCCAGACAGCCCTGAGCATATGCTGGTGCATGGGGGTTATTCCTCCCCTGGAGCAGGAGTTTGCAATTCCCTTTTATATACCCAATGAGGTTGCTACTGGCCAATTCCTCCAGCTTGTTGAATCCCTAGAAGCTCAGCATAACCATGGTGTATCAGGCACTCTTCCTGTCCTTATATTATCTGGAGTGCTAGCACACACTCAATCCCAGCATTCAGTCCCTAAATAAAATATTATGTGGTATTGACCCCAGTATTGACATCTGCTTTATACACTTAAAGTACATGGCTGAGATCCTTATTTTTGCCTTGTTCCCTCCCATCTGGATCCCCAACAGAACCACCTCATGGTAATTGCAATCAAATCTGCCTCCAACCTTCACATCTCCAACCATGTCTTCCTTGTTTGTAACTACGAGGTCCAGCATCCCAGACTCCCTTCCCTGGCACTCTGCATCAGGAAGATATCATAAATGCACTCAAGAAACCTTGAGGGCATAAATGCACTCAAGAAACCACATTGCTTGTGCCCTGCTATGTTTTCCCTCCAGCTGATATCAAGCTGGCTCAATTTCCAAATAAAATCAGGCCTACAAACATGAGGCTACTTCTTAATGCTGCTGTAGGGTTCAGGCTCAACGTTTCATTGGGCAAAGTTCCCAGCCCTGCTTCCAGGGCTCTAAGCCTCTTCTACAGTTGCAAATCTGCAGGTGAAGCTGTTTCTGATATTAAGTCATGAGCTTCTAGCCTTTACCATATCGGCAAGTGTCCTAGGTTACAATATAGATGTATTTAAGTATTCTATTACCACCAGCTGTGGGCCATTAGCTGTTATCGCCTGCTAATGACCCACCCCTGATAACAGACAATGGGCCATCAAGAAACCCCCACATGACTCATGGACTTACCTCATCCTGTTGTGAGATGCTCCACCCAGGAGGGAGGAGCCAAGCATTCCCACCTGGATATAACTTGCCCTCAGAACTGCCTAACTTAGCCCTGTCTACTGGGTTACCAGAGGACAAAGCTACCACTGGACCTTCAGCTGGAGACCTTCTGTAGGATCATCACTCCAACTGAGCTACTTCATCTGGACTGCTACCACCACTCTAACAGGGTGTCAGGTTGTATCTGACTTTGTCAGTGCTTTTCCTTATATTATTTCATTTGTTTCTAATTTTATTTTCCCATTAATTTAAATCCTGACTTGTGATCTCCCACTGGTTTGTTTTCAAACCAACACAGCAAGTCCATTTCCCATCCCCAAAAGTACAGGCTCTACCACACCTCTTTCAGTAGAGCTGGGAATTTAGACTCCTCTTGTAACTGCAGGGTCTCAGAGAAGGTCCTACTGATTTCTTTCTGGTGATCTCTTGTGTTACACAGGCTGCTGAAGTTCTTCTGTAACTCCCTTCCTTTGATAACACAGATGGTCCTCTACCTAGCTCCTGAAGGCAAAAACCCACCTCCTGCTATTCTATCCAGACCTTGTGGTACATCACCACTATTGCTGAGCTGTTTTATGCTGTCCTCAGCAGAGTTGCTGGCTGCCTTTTCTCCACTCTCCTGCAAAATCTGATGTGTAAAATGCCTTGGTTAACTGCACTCTATTAAAGACTTACGGTTTCAAAGGTTTCAATTTTCAAAAAATAAAAAGAGAGACAGCTTGGTACTATTGTAACATGTCATTTTCTAAGACAAGTAGGTGCTTTCTTTCTGCTTATGGGTTTGGGAATACTTTCTGGGTCACAGATTTGTGAGGGAGGTAAATCTTTTACCTGTATTTGCTCTGATCTTACTTTGGTACTTCAAAGTCTCAGACACATTAAATACAAGGTGAGAAAGGATATTTGCAAGCAGAGGCTCCCACCTAGCTTATCACATTCATCCAGCATGTGTCTGTGTTGCCACAAAAGGGATTTTCCATTCTTCATTTCTATTGCGATCTGTTAGTTCTCAACATTAGTACTGACATCTATAGGACTGCAACATTAATCAGATAATAGAACTCAGTGGAATATATATATATTTTTTTCTCCCAGTGGAATAGGAACAACTAGAAAGAGAGAGAAACTACAGAGGGGTGTGTGGGCCTAAGTATTTCAACAATGGCCTTAGTTTATGTCACAGAAATAATGTAACTACAGCCCAAGTAAGCAGATTTTTTCCCTTTTTCTTCAAAGTCATATTTTTCAACTCATGCTGCCTGAACAGCACTATAAGGATCAGACACAAGTGACAACCTATTGAGAAGTCACTGACAATTTATATAAGGAATTCACTGGCCATTTTAAATCTCTCTGTCATTAAAAGTTCCCAGTGTGACCTAAGAGAGACACTTGAATTTGGGGTAAATAATAATGGAATGCTGAATTGTAAAGTAGTGTCTTGCTATCAACAAAGCTTATCTCAGACTACTATCACAGAGCTTTCTTTGTTGCAGAATGGCTTGATCCATGTACACTGATTATTCCTTAGATTTTTGTTTTCATCCTAGTCTTTCTTCTTCCAAGATCATGGAGGATTTAGAGCACTCAGCAGTAGCAGGAATTGAGACAGACTTCACAGAGTGTGTTGTTTTCCATTTTCCATCTTCTCATCTCTCTATATATTTTAAGATGCAGGTATTGATGTGTTCATTTTCTTCTCTTGAAGTTTGCAATCATATCCATACAGGAATCAAGTAAAGCCTATTGCATTTCAGGAACATAAGAGGAAAAGACACATTCCAACACTGTTTGGCTGATGTGAAGAAAATAGAGGGAATTCAAATGCCAAACAGATAAAACAATACCTAAGGAAATAGTATACAACAAATTGAGACCATTTGAGAAATGAGTGAATGATTTGGCAATACAGACATAGAGAGCAATGCTGGGCAGTTTGGAGGACAACTTGAGTTCAATTCCATATGCTGCTTTTCTAAAAAGAGGCCAGGCAGAAGTCCATTCAAAAAAACCCACCAAGATTATTTACATCTCAAACTATGAAAATGAGAATATGCTCCAAATTGAGTTTTTTTTGTATAGGAGAGAGGTTAGATGGTGCCAGAATGTCCAGAGTAACATGTGAAATTTCCACATTTGTAAAAATGTTTTTAGATTTGTGCTTAATTCTTATGTAACTAAAAAAACTACTCAAATTGTTCCCTTAGGGATAAAGGTTTTCTTAGAAGTATAAACCTTGTCTGCCACCTTTCTATTAGTTTATTAATATAAATTCAACAATGGGCAAAGAATTAATCTCCAAAGTGTGCATACTGGTTCATTTGCTGTCTTTGAACTAAAATGTAGTATCCACATGATTTCAGTGAGACTAAATGTAGTCCCATGATGAACACTTCTGAAATTCTCATTCTTAGAAGAGAATGTTTATTTTTAAGGTGCCTACCATAATGGGAACATACTACCTGAAACTCACTGATCAGCATTACTAAATAAAATGCATGCTGATTATTTCTGCTAATTAACTCATTCCCTTTAACAGCTGTTGAGAACATGCAGTGAAATGTTCCAAGTTAACAAAACTCTCAAGCTGCATTTTCCATCTGCTTATCACTGTCTTCCAAAGGACAGCTATTTTTTATTCTGCTAGAGTATCTGAGAATCCAATTCTTTTCTTCTTGTTGGAGATTGCACTTTAGAGGAGGATTTTAAGAAGTGAAGACTACACTCATGGGACTACGTTACTGTCAGGTCAAGTAAACTAAGGATGGGTATTGAATGGTGTTGGCAGGACAGAGGGATCAAGGATAAGTCACAAAATGCTGAGCTGTTGGTAATGGGAAACACTTTAACTTGGAGAAATCCTGGTGTGGGGTTTTTTTCAACCCTAATTTCTCTGTACTTCACATTAAATCTCTAAGGTTTTAGCTGTCCATGGAGACAAATGGTCATTCATCAGGGAAGAAAGACTCACTGCATGAAGTCCCATGAAACACTATTTTTTTTCTTCTGTTGATTTCCGATACCTAAAACAAAAGTCACTTCTAATTTGTCAGTTTGTGGTCAGTGTAGAAAAAAATGTAATGGATATAAAAGAAAGATATGTGCCTGTATTGATTTGTATTTGACTGTACTTCATGCCTAGTTCTTCTCAACACAATTTACAAGCACATTTAAATGAGATTCTTCTGTTGGTTTTGCATTGCCATCCAGCAAAAATGGCTATGACATGCTTTATTTTGAACTTCTGCATTGAGGTTGGGTTGTGCAAGAGCTGAGCAAATGCTGATGTTTCTATGTGATGATTCCCCCAGACTTTTCAGGGAGGTTTTGATAAATCAATCCCCTACAAAGCTAAGCTGGAAATAGAATAATTTGGTTTTGAACATTCCTCATACCAGGGCCTAATTACAAAAGTGATTAAAAAGTGTTATTCTAGAACCTTGTTGATGTATTAGAACCAAAATTATTAGAACAATTTCATATTACGGAAAAGCCCTAGCTTTGATGTTAAAGACAACTTTTTTTTTCAGAAGATGCCTAAAACTACTGGTATTAAATTAATTTGAAGGGTGTATGTGTGGGTGTTAGTAAAAAATTAAAGGAAAAAAGGAGTAAGAAAAGATGCAAAATAGCCAGTGTATTCAGGTAAGAAATATGATGAAAATCATAAATAATCACAAGTGGAGCAGTAACTATCTGAAATTTCACTGACTTTGTTGCAAATATCAGACAAACTAAAAGCTCAGACTGATATCCACAAATATTCCTTTACATTTATTTCCATTTCCTTCATATATATCCCCTTGCACCTTGCACTTTTTCCCTATATTTTTCACACTGAATATCTCAGCTTATATTTCTGAGGAGATATACAAAATAGTTTCATGTAGAAGTGAACCTAGGTCTGTAAATCTAAGAGAAAATTTTTCATTCAGGAGAGAAAGAAGTTTTTCAAATCTGAATGAGACAAACACCATTGAGCAATAAGTCTCTTTTTCGCATGGTACTAAAGCTTCTGGAATTACATGAGCAAGTCTTACTCATCTCTGTGGAAATTTATATTTAGATATTAGTTTAAAGAAATGTGGTGTTGGTGTCACGTGGCTGCCAGGTGCATACCAAGCCATTCTATCACATTCCCCCACCAGCAGGACAGAGGGGGGAAAATAGGACAAAAAGCCCATAGGCTGAGGTAAGGACAAGGAGATGGCTTTCCAGTTACTATCATGGCAAAACAGACTCAGCTAGGGAAATTCAATTCAATTTATTGCCATTTAATTGTAGCAGAATTGGATAGTGAGATATAAGAAAAAAACCTAAAACCATGTCTCCCTCACCCCTCCCTTCTTAGGCTTAACTTCATTCCCAAATCTTCTACTTCCCCCCACCCCAGGCAGAGCAAGGGAATGGGGAATAGGGGTTGTGTTCAGTTAATAATACTTCATTTCTGCTGATACTTCCTCCTCATGCTCTTCTTCTCCTCTGGTCTGGCTCCTTTCTTCTACCCTGACCTTGATATATGCAGAGCTGTTCTTCTAACATTTTCTCACTTCTCTCTCCCAGCAGCTGTGAAGCATTTTTTTACTTTTTAAAAAATGTGTTATCGCAGAGGCATTACTGATGTTGCTGGTTGGCTCAGCTTTGTCTACCAGGGGTTCTGCCTTGTAGCTGGCTGGAACTGACATGGGAATGGCTTCTGGCAGTTTCTCACAGGAGTCACCTCTACATTACAAACACCTCCTGCTAGCAAAACCTTGCTGTGTAAACCCAGTACAAGGTGTTCATCCTTACAACAAATTTGCCTTCCCTCAGGATGAAAAACTCACGGCTGTACTGAAAGGTTATATTCCAAATATTGTTGATTAATGCATTAAAATGGCTGAAACATATATATGTGAAGTAATAACATGGCTACAGTAGAGTTATATAAAGAAATAGCTCCAGGGGATTGCATCTGTCCTGAGCTGCAGGAATGATTTTTACAAGTGTCAGTTTCAGTATGTCAGTGGTTTTTTTTATTACCATGAAACCTTATCTAGTGTAGTCAGCTAGCACTAGTGTGGTGCTGTATTTCCCCGTTCCTCTACTTACTAAATACTTGCTCTTCCCACATTGTCCTCCCTTCCCTGCCCCTTAGTCTTTACCACCCCCTCGGGTGTTTCCTATTGGTTTTAGTTCCCCAACTCCGCCCATGTACCGCCGCTGTGCCCTGAGACCATTAGTCCATGTGTTCTCTCTGCCCCGCTCATCCCCATATGAAACCAGAGGCTATGTGCCATGTGCTGGCCCTTTGCCTTTGGGAACCACGTGAATAAAGCTCCTCTGAGGTCCCCATGCAGAGACCCTTCTCGCCTCCTTTATCGCCACCGTGCTGTGGAGCCGACAGCCAGCCGGAGCGTGAGCGCGGGGCCGCTCGGAAGGGCTACGGGAAGTGGGACAGCCGCTCTCCCCAAGGAAGCCCCGCAGCGCTCTCCGGGAAGGCTGCGGTGTGCCGTACCAACGCAGGAAACAACAGCCACCACCACACACTGGAAGTATTACTTTTGAGATAGAGAAAAAAAAAATTTCAATACTTATCCAAATGTACTCCTGCATGAGGTCTTGGAGAATGTCAGTTACATAGCATGTAATGTTACAGACTTTCACAAAGAAGGTCTCCTTCCCTCTGATGTCAGTAAATAGGTATTCCCAGCCTGAACATAATCCATAAATTAGCATCATCTCCTGAATGCCCTTATAGAACAGTAGGGAAATTAAACTCAGAAGGCACTTGAGAAGGCCACTAGGCCAGCCTGCTGTTCAGTGCAAGTCACCTATGAGGTCAGACTATGTTGTGCAAGGTTTTATCCTTTCAGGTTTTTGCAAGAATATGTGGACGGAGAACATGTCTGCTCCCTGAAGATTATCTGATTAAAGACCTTTTCAAATCCTAAAGAAAAGGAGAAGTCAACACGTAAAAAACATACAGAGACACAGGCCTTACAGGCAAACAATAATGGAGACAATGGCAAGAAACAAACCTTGTCAGTCACAGTACTTGGCAGGCTATTAAAAAATCCAGGCACAGGTCTGGGGAGGATTGCCTGCACTTTGTAGCTTAAAAGTGGGAACTAAAGACACACAAGGATTTGGGATACTACAGTGAAAGTAGTAAGTCTGTACAAACTAATAAATAAATGTGCGGTGGAAGGAAACTGGTAAGGAGCAAAGCGGGAACAGACAGAAAGATTAATTCACATGTAAAATGGGGACAGTCAGTACACTTCTCTGGCTGAGCCTTGTGCCTGGTCAGCACAGTCTGTCCTGTCTTCTTATTTAATCCAAACTATTTCTGCATAATTTCCCACTCTATTCTGCATGTGTGTAAGTGCAAGGAGTAAGTGCCAGCTGCTGGGATCTGGTTGGAGTCAAGAGGAGTGGGCAGTCCCAGCTTGTAGCATCTGCCTTGAAGCAAGTGGGGCTCGTTAGCCTTCAGACACTGGGGTGGGAACGGGACTCTATTACTTACATAACTGAGTTATGGTTAATGGACTAAGGGGGAAACTAAACAGACCTTAAATTTTTTATTAAAATATTATTTTCTTCATGGCCAAACTCATTTACTGCTTAGTCTTCATGCTTTTCTGTTACTGCATAGATACTTGAAGAAAAATAGAAGGAAGATTTTAAGTTAACAATCAAATTCAATATTTTGACACATTCTTTATTTCATGGGGTTTGCAATTTTTTAAAGGTCACCACTTAGAAGTCCAGCCTAGGTTGCTCTTTTTTCCATCCTCTTTTATTCTCTTTTTGAAAACCTGATTTTTGGCTAGAGTTGTCAATGATTAATAAATCTATCTGACTGTAAATGTAATCTCTATGTAGTGACACATTATGATGTAAAAATAAATAAAATAATTAAAAATACCCCTCCTTATTGTGCAAAGTAAATTTAAAACAAAACAGTAAAACATTTATTAAATTTATCTTAATTTAAAAAAATGAAAACATAATAATGAACAAATAATTTACACAGCAGAGGTAGTCATTATGGTATTTGCTTTTGGATCCTCTTACACAAAATCTTCCTCTGGCTGATGTTTGCTTAGTATACATATATTGAGAAAATTATATGATGTTTGTCAACTTTGTTAAACTTACTTTTATATACAGAATGTGTCTAGTAAACCAAATAACAGTTTTATTCACACTTAAACAACTAACATCTGAACTTAAATTGTAATCCAGCCAATATCAGATATCAAAGAGAGACAGATAATTATTGGGTAGCAGTGAAATTGATGTTTTCTTGCCTTTTCTTCCTCTTCTTGTCAGAACAACCCTCTTGTAGTTTGAGGTTGTCTCAGTTTGAGACAAATTTAGGAGGAAAACACTCTGGAATGAATGTCTTCCCCAAAGACAGGTTTTCGGCACTCCCTCCCCTACCGATGCAAAAGGAATTTCTTGGATGAAAGTGAAAAAAACTATTTATTTAACGAACAAAGTGTGGGCACAGGAAAAATTAATAACTGTTAAAAAATTAAACCTCCTGGATGCAGAGAAAGCTGGTGGATTTAGCGTTCCCTCTGTAGCTGGCCTGGCCCCTGCAGAGGTCCGAGGCTGGGATGCGGCGTCCCCGCAGCCTCCCTGCTGGTCCATAGGGTCTGATGATCTGGTTCTCGGATCACAGCTAGGCTGAACAGTTCCAGAAGAAGAAGAAGAAGAAATTACTGGAGGATTTCGGTATGCCCGTTTGGGAAAGTTTCTTGCCTCAGCGAACAGGCTGGCTAAAAGCAGGAAGGTGCTCCCTCCGCTCTGCAGCAGTGAGAATGTGGGGGAGCGTGTGAGTCCTTGAACACAAACTGTGCTGAAGAATTCGCCTGGCTTCTCTCCCCCCTCTTCTGGACCTGGATTAAAGCTGTGGGACCCATTTCTGGGCATAGAGCAGACGATAGGGGAATACAGTATTCTCATAAAATCACCCCAAGACAGAGGTTCTCAAAATGCTTTGACACATTGCTTTTTGACTGATAAACAGTATTTGAAACCTGTGAAGAAAATCAAGAATATCATATCAAGAAGCTTTTTTTTATGGAAATGACATTTTCTATTTACTACAGTATTTTTCTCTTTCTTCTCTTGCCCCTACCCCTTCCTATCTTTCCATTAATGAATGCATGCTTGAATAGTATCTAGAAATTGTATAAAGTTTAAGAAATTAAATATGTTGGCGTATATAGATACCTTACTATTGTCATATTATATTTGTGCATTTGTATTGATTTTTTTTCATCTTTCTCTCACTATGTATATTGGTATCTCACAATGTATTGATTCAAACAACAGTCCTTTTTTGAGGACTCTAGCTCATAACTAAATTTAATGAATGATTTAGTACCAATAAATTAATTTGTTCCAAGGGTACACTATAAGTAGTTGACAATCAAAAAAACTCATCTTACAAGCACATATTAAATGGTTTTTTCTGTATGTGTTTACCAGTATGTCATGTACTTCAGTTTGCAAATGAATACCAATGATTCACTTCAAAGTTAAATATTTAGCCGTTAATTTTCAGCAGTTCAAACAAAAATGAGCAAATCCAGCAGTATGAACGAACTAACATTGCAGAACAGTTTGAAGCTTTGGATCTTTTCCCTGTGCTGGAAATGGAATGTGACACTTCTTATGGCATCTGTATCCAAAACAATATATAGGCATAGTAACTAAACTATTTCTTTTGGTATTTTTCCTTAGGACAACATCTAACTATGAGGAGTACAAAAATTTTAATAAAGATTCTAGAAGGGATTGGAAAAATTGCTGATTAATGGTTCTCTGGATTTTTACACAAATGACTTGTGTACTCAATATTCTTTATCCTAACCACTATATTTAATAAAATGTAAAAATACTATAATAATCCACATTACAAAACAGAAAAACTTTCAAAGTCTGAGTTATTAGAAGAAGCACCACAACAGCTTCTTGTTACTAAAGTACTCTGAGAAAAAATATTTGTGAATTCAGAAATAGGCAAAAATTCCATAAAACACTGCTGCATAAAGATGCACTTCCTAAAAATATAAATAAAAAGGGTAATGTTTGTGAAAGCACAGACATGTCTATTATCACACAAGAACATTGCTCATTTGCATGACCAAAACTAAAATTTCCTTTTGATTAGTATGCTCCTTTGTTATTACTCAAGTTTTAGACATATTCAAGAATATAATTTTAAAGCAATTATCTAAAACTTCACTACAGGTTTCATTTATTTAATGAATGAGCACACGTTCATCTATTTAAACAAACCTTTATTGAATTAATGCTGCTCAAATTTTGCCTGTATCTTTATGTGCACTGCCTCCTAACTTGAGTTTAGATTCTCCATCGATTTTCCTGTTACTGCAAGTCTATTTCTAAAAGGAATAAAATGATTGTCACTTAGTCCACTGATGTAATTTATAGAACAATAAAAAAAACTTGTTAGAACTGGACATTTTTCCCCCTCAAGTTTGAATGTGCTTTAGTCAGCTGAGGCATTTGTGTTAAAATACAGTCACCCTCTGTAATCAATGAAGAGAAATAGTTTTATTCAGACAGTTCTGTCCCTGAGTGAGTTGAATCTCCCACTTGAAGTGTCAGTCTCATGAAAATTATATTGTGAACACCAGAATACTGTGTTCCACCAGGCGGAAAAAGAATCAATTTTTGTTTGTTTTCAAACAGTTTGCATTAAAAATGTTTGTGTGGCTATTCTGAATAATGCAAATTTATTTAAGATTAAAAGTTCAAGATATTTCAAAAAGCAACTGCTACTGACAGGCTTTGGTAATTAGCATGGCTTTGTTTTGTGTGGGGCATCAAATTTAGCACAGATGTGCCTTGCAAATTCATATAATCCAACGGAAACATAATGTTTCAAGTTTAGGAGAGAAATGGAGGAAGATTTTCTGCATTAAGTGACTGAATTAACCTGCAATGTGTGGTGACTGGACTTATAAACAGTTCCAGCCTTTTCCCAGCTTAGAAAACACTTTACACGGACACCTGGCAGGTCCCAGAAGAACCTGTCCTATGGAAAGACAACAGGAGGATTAGTTCAGCTTGAGGGGCAAGGTTGTCAGGCATGTAAGGAATACCAAGTGCAGCTGTCAGTGTTAAAATATTTCCTCTCCTGAGACATAACATATCTGTGGGAGAGCGTGTGCATATGTCTTCCTTCAGGCACAGTCACTGGCTTTGGGACCAGTTGTTTGCTTTGAGAACCTTAGGATAACACTTTAAATTAAAGCAGAAAAGAGATGGCCAGCTAGACCCACCTCACACTGTGACTCTACCTTTGTCCTTGCCCACAAGCAGGGGCAGGAGCAGTAGGGAGTGTTCCTGGTGACTGCAGTGGAAACACAGGCCACAAAGAAGGCTATTTAAGAATTCTCAGCTTTTTGCAGCAGACCAAGGATTGCCACTTATAAGAAAGGGTCCCAGAATATGTAGCCCACAGTGAACTATAGACTTTTGGTAAATGGAGGCTTAGATGATGGGAACCATGAGCATTCTTTTTTTTCGTTCTTTGTGTCTAGTTAGTCAGTTGGTCTACCCCAGAGAGGAATAAAGGGTGCTGGAGCATGTGTCATGTGAGAAGAGGCTGAGGTATTAGGGACTGTTCATTTTGGAGAACAGAAGGCTCAGAAAGATCGTATCAAAGCGGAAGGAGATACAAGCAAGGCAGTGAAAAATTCTTCTCTGTGGTCCAATGAGGACAAGAGGCAATGGTTATACAATTAAACACACAAAACTGAACTTCACACACATACAAAGGTTGCTTGGTTATTTTGAGGGTGTCAAATACAGCAACAGTTTGTACAGGAAGACTGTGAAGTGTCTATCCCTGGAGTAAATTTAAAAATCCAACTGAGCACAGCCCTGAGCAATCTGGTCTAAATGATATGTATTAAACATGGCTGGGAAGTCATCCAAAACTGTGACTGGTAATCAATCACATATTAATACTGAGTAGACTTTTCAGAAGAAGAAAATCAAAACTTTGATCAATATTGGGATCATGAACTAAAATTTGGGATAGCTTAGGTTGTAAAAGACCTTGTTCATTAAAGCTCTAGCCAATACACAGAAAATTGTCTTTTCTGTGCCGCTAAATGGAACAATAACTGCCTTTGTTCAGCACAGTTCTGTTGGTAAAATAACATTTGCAAGACAGTTTGAAGATGACATTGAAAACAGTGGATTCTGTAGAATTAGTTAATACGAAGTTGCAACATGGCATTTGGCATAGTAATATTCTCATATATCTGAACTGGAGATTAATTGAGTACACATAATCTTTTGCTTAGTCCTAATCCTTCTTTAGAGTACTTCAAGAAACACTACAATTAAACAACTTCTACATTTTATTTCACAGCCCTTCTTGGGAACATAGAACAGTCTTTGTGTATTGTAAAAACACATTCCATATAACTAGTAAAAAATATTTTATAAAACAAATATGTCACCCTGATATATATATATGAATCATAAAATATTTTGCTATCATTTTATCTAACTTATTTTACTTATTTTTAATATATATGAAAAATATCTAAGCTTTTGTATAATTTAGACTTCAGAGGCCAAAGTAATACAGTAATATAAGGGGAAAAAACCCCAAGAAGTAGCTAACAATTGATATATAATGGCAGTATGTGCTCTGCGTGTTAAACAAGACAGTTGCAAATGTGTATTGCCATTATGTGATATCTGCATATTTCACTGTAAATTTATTTTTCTGCTATCTGCAGTGGGTCAGCCATGATTTTGTCACTTGAACTGTTTCTCATTTTGTATTAATGTTTCTCATTAATATCCTGAAAGAGCAGATACACTATGTTGATGGAATTTGCATGTGAAACATAACTGGGAGCTTGAGAAAAAATGAAAAAGAGGGTTGAAAAATGAGACTAATAGTCAGAATATAAATAACCAATGTTAAACCATAAACCCAAATAATAATTCCAAATAAAATCTGGCACCGAGGATAGATACAAATTCAGGAAAACAGCACAAATCATTTAGGCTTTACCCTTTCAAATTGTAAGTAAGTACCTAAGTGTGCTCATGTAATAGTATTATTCATAATTGAAAGCGCATTAACAGGTACTTTGCTTGATTTTGGTGATTCCAGAGAAAGCAGAGTTGTAGAAATACCAATTGAGGCAATAGTTTAAAAGTTATGTTGCCAGACAAGTTACACAAAAATAACCTCATTGATTTAGATGTAGACATAAAAGAGAAGCTGCCAGTAGTAAACCAGTGCTTCCCTCCCATCTCATCTTCAGGTAGAGCCTGCTTACTAAGATATGCTTATTCATAGATGTCCCATTAACAAAAGATGTTGATAACTGGAAGGAATTAACTACTAGAAACCTGGCAAACTGCTCTATACATGTATAATGAAAAAAACCTTAGGGTTTAATCATTTTAGTGAAGAGAACTGAGATTTTTTTCATTGATTCCAGCATTTCATAGATCAAAACTATGTCATATCTTGTAGGATATGACAGGCTTTAAATAGTGGAAAAAATGCAAATTCTGAGTGAGAAGTAATTTTAAGAGAACAACAAAAAACTTACACAATATTCAAGGTGAGGCTAAACACAGTTTTACTTTCTGAGAAAAAAATGTACATAGCATTCAAACCTCAATTTGTATTAGTTTTAAATTCAATCACAGGATCATAGAATGGTTTCAGCAGGAAGGGACCTTTTAATGTCAGCTAGTGCAACCTCCTTGCAACAAGAAGAAACATGTTCAGCCAGATCAGGTTGCTCAGATACCTGACCAAGCTGATCTTGAATGTTTCCAGGGATGGGGTTTCCTCTCCCACATTCCAAGACAATTGTTTTGTCATCACTTGCTGCAGATTACACCAATCTCTCCCCTAGCTGTTGAAGTCTAGAATCTCTACAATAAAAGATGTCCCTTTGAACTCCATAAAATTATACTTATATACAGCAGCTAAAAACCAAATCTTTTTCCTTTATTTATTTGTTGTTTCTCTCATTGTCCTGAGAAGGATAGTACCTCATTCTTTCAGCATTTTCTGACTTTGAAAAATATTTAGAACTCAGCAACATAAAAGGCACAGATGATTTCTTTTTTAAACTACTTCAAGATACAGAAGCATATGGAAAAATTTCAACTGAAACTATTTAGCTGAATTTTATTGAGTGATAAACTACAAATTATATGGTCTGGAAATAATATGAACATTTGAGTATGCATAGCCATTCTTTGACAGAAGTCGGGTTTTTTGGTTTTTTTGGTTTTGTTGAGGTTTTTTTTACCCAGTTTTATAACCATTTAGGTATGGACTAGAATTTTTTTCATAATTCTATTATGTCCATGTCATTAGGCTTTGGCTAGATGTTTGTTTTAAAAGCACTCAGAATGACAGCTAGAGAGCATGAAATAAAAGGTTGGTTTTAGGGCTTTGCCCTGGTTTTTTTTCTTTTTTTTTCTTTCTTTTTTTTCCCCTTTTCTATGTGTTGGAGTGAGACATTTTGAAAGCTGTGAGTATTTAAGGCATAAAATCTCACTGTCATATTTTTTAAGGGAATATTAAAGTGAGATATATATCAGAGAGATTTCAAATTGGTTAAGTTAGAGAAAGGATAGATATGAATATGCTCAGCCTGAGGTTATTCTATGTGATAAAAAAGCACACAGTAAAAATGTAAAGAAATTCCAGCAGTGTGCAATCACTGACAGAGAGATGAATGAACTACAAAACTGAACAAGCCTACTGAGACGTCTTTAAAAAAGAACTGTTTGAAAGCAATTTTGTTTGTCTCCCATTTCTGACAAAGCAAAAACTGCACATTCACATGAAAGTGAAGGATCTGTTTTGGAACAGTAGTCTTCACTGTTTAGTCTATTTACATCCATTGCAGTAAAGTGCTTAGTAAAAGGAGAATGTTCAGGAGGAAAAGACGAATGCATAATAAACGCTTGACACGAGGGTAGAAACCAGGTAAATTAGGACAGAAGAGGAACATGAAATAAAAGCCATAAAAGTTGACAGAAATAAGAAATAATAAAAAAGACAGAGAAGGAAGCATGGAACAGGATATAACCAAGAGCAGTTATTACTGAATCATAGAATGGTTTGGGTTGGAAGGAACCTTTAAAGATCATGCAGTTTAAACCCTCTGACAGTATTTTGCATTTGGCCTTATTGAAGTTTATGAGCCTCATACAGACTGGACCCAGTCCTCAAGCCTATCATGGAATCATTCAATCACTTAGGTTTGAAAAAAAATTTAAGAAAATTAAGTCCAACATTTAACCCAGCACTCCAGGTTCACCATTAAACCGTGTCCCTAAGCATCACATCTACACATCTTTTAAATGCCTCCAGGCATGGTGACTCAACTTGGGCAGCCTGTTCCAATGCTTTATAGCCTTTCTGGGAAGAAAATTTTTCTAATGCACAAACTAAACTTCCCCTGGCAAAGCTTTAGGCCATTTCCTTTTGTCCTATCACTTGTTAATTTGGCAACTTCAAGTAGCTGTAAACAGCAATGAAGTCTTCTCTCAGCCTACTTTCCTCCAGGATGAGCAACCTGAGCTCCCCCAGCCACTCCTAATAGGATTTACTCTTTACACCCTTCACCAGCTCCTTTGCCCTTCTTTGGACATGGTTCAGCACCTCAGTGTCTTTCTTGAAGTAAGGGGCCCAGAACTGGACACAAGACTTGAGGTGTGGCCTCACCAGTGCTGAACACAGGGGGACAATCACTGCCCTGGTCCTGCTGGCCACACTATTGCTGATACAGGCCAGGATGCCTTTGGCCTTCTTGAGCACCTGGGCACACTCATGTTCAAACATGCTGATCAACACTCCCAGCTCCTTTTCCACTGTGCAATTTTCCAGCAGGTCTTCCCCCAGCCTGTAACACTACATGGGGTTGTTGTGACCCAAGTGTAGGACCTGGCACTTGGCCTTGCTGAACCTCTTCCCACTGGCCTTTTCCCATTGATCCAGCCTGTTCAGATCCCTCTGCAGAGCCTTCCTACCCTCCAGCAGATCAACACTCCCACTCAGCTTGGTGTCATCTGCAAGCTGACTAAGAGTGCACTTGATCCCCACTTCCAGGCTCTCAATAAAATTATTAAACATGTCCCAGTAATGAGTCCTGGAGGTTACCACTTGGAACAGACTGCCAACTGACTGTTACTTTATTCATCACCACATCTTGAGTTCAGCCATCTACCCAGTTTTTCACCCAGTGAAGAGTACCCTTGTCCAAGCCACGAGCAGCCACTTTCTCCAGGAGAATGCTGTGGGAAGCAATGTCAAAAGCTTTAGTTAAATCTAGAAATGTAGGTAGGACAATGTCCTGCTGGATGGCATTCCTTCCATCTAACATATTAACTGCACCATTCAGCTTGGTGTCGTCTGCAGATTTTCTGAGGGTTCATTGAATCCCACTGTCTATGTCATTAATAAAGGTATGGAACAGTACCAGTCACAGTATAACTCCTGAATGACACTACTTGCAACTCCTCTCCGTTTCATGGAATCGCTGCTGTCTTTCCAAGGGAGGATGGAGAACCCTCCTGAAAAGCACCTCCTTGAAGCCTTGGTAGACTTGATTTTGGCAGAGAATTATACAGCAACTACTAATTTTCTGCTATTGCATTATCTTGCATTCTTCTAACAAGACTGTTGCAAATCAATTCCCTTGTTCTTTTTGACAAAGCAAAAAATAGAGTTTTCTGTGTCACTCAGAACACAGAAATGGGGAGCATTTGCTGAGGTTCCAATCCTGTTCTCTTGAGAAGGACCAAGAGATTTTCTTCTTTGCTTCCTTTGCAAAACTGCCCTGTCAAATATTTCAAATGGTTTGGTGGTTACCAGGTAGTATGCCTGTCACCGACACCTACAAGACGTAACTATGGCTTAATATGGGTAACAGCTGGGTAACAGAGAATATCAATTAGAAAAATATAAGAAGTGATCATGATGCAAACTGCAGTTACATCTCTGGTTGTGTACACATGTAAAAGTGAAAAAAGATCAAGGGTTTGTGTCCAAGATGAGTAAAAGTGATTGTCTCAGATCTGCGTCTCTAAAGACTAGTCCCATCCCTACAAATTTATTTTGAAGAAAGTGCTATTTTTCAGCAGACCAAAAAGGAGGTGAGCAAATTTGGAATTGATCTAACGTATTTCAAATAATCTAAGTTGTTAAATGTTCTTAGTTGCACACACCCCCATTCTTCTTTATATAGTAGTTTAGATGTATTTTTGGAGCCAAATGTCTGTTTTGATAGGTAACACTAAATTTTAGCCGATTATTGACTGTAGAGGAAAGGTGATGGAGAAGGAAAACAGATGATAAAGGAATAACTGAAAGAAGAAGAGAAGGGGAAGAAGAAATTCAGAAGAAATACATAGATTACTTTTTTCTTCTCAGTTCTGGACATTAAGTAGCATCTCTAATATAAACATTTTAAACTATATAATTAATTTGGACACATAGTTTTATCACTGTTTTTAGTACTTTTGTGTCAATCTAGATGGAAGAACACTGTGAATACTGAAAGCACTATACAGATAAGATTAACTTGTATGGTATATAAAAAGCACAGCTGGGGACAAAAAAGCTTATAGTGGCTGTAAGTATGGATAATGACATCTGATGTTTATAATTACAAAGACTAATGCTAGCCTTCCAACAATAATAAAAATCCATTGCTATACCAGACAGTTCATGAAACTCCTCATTCCTTTACAGCTTACCTGCAGGCAACAGTTTCCTTTATTATAATGGTTAAGATATAAGTGAGATTAGATAAAGGTCAAACCCACTCAAAATTTAATTATCTGTCTCAAATGTTACTGGTTTTAAAAGGATCAATGACCTTATCCCTTGTTGTATGTCATATATCATATCACTTGGATAATCCCATCTAATTTTATGCAATCGGTTTATATGCTCCTTTTATTGAAAGAGGTTTCTTAAGGGAATTATTATATCTGGTTTTAATTTGAGTTTCTCTCTGGGAGATGGCACAGGATGACAAGACAACAACCACTGTCCAAAAATGGAAGGAAAAGTGGGGACAAACCCTGTATTCTCAAGCATTAAAATGCCTTACCAATAAACACAGACCTACTACCATGAAGTAGATTTAGGCAGGCTGATTGCTTTGCTTAGCTCCCCTGTCTTTACTTCCCCTATGGGTAAAATTAATACTGAATTTCCTGCATTTGCAGGAATATATTGTTTCATGAAAAATGCTTTTTATAATTATAATTTTTAGTTTTTACATGAGAGCTGATATATGATTTCAGAATTAATTTCATTATAATAATATTTTATGGTTGTATTTTATTTAAATATGTACCAATACATGCACATTTTCAAGATATTTCCCCCTATATTAGAATTTGTTCAAGAAATACTATAGCAGGCACTGACTTTCTGTGAGAATAATGAATATAAATAAAATTGTTTTATAAATCTGGATGATATAAAGGCTGTGTAAAAGAAATATTTTGTAAAACTGTGTACAATAAAGTGGAAGTAGAAAAGTTTCAGTTACAGTATTAAGAGATGGATGAATAGTGCACAACCATGTAACCAAAATATAATGATCTAATTAATTCTGTATTGAATGCTTAATACAAAACACGTCTGTAGAACCATTGCCATTAGAAAAAGAGATTGTCAGAGTAATGCTAATGCACAACAGCTGCATGAGTCCACTGTAAAAAAAAAAAAAAAAAAAAAAAAAAGGCTTTTT
>VXAZ01008979.1:25826-114435 GCA_013399875.1 Gymnorhina tibicen | reverse complement strand
AAAAAAAAAAAAAGTGCTTATTTATACAATATGAATATTTCTTTTTCTGATTAAACTCAATTGCAGGCTGAACTGCATTCTGTGTTTTTATATTATTGTAACTATATGATCTATGATGGAGTTATTTTCAGAGAGATATGTAATTTATGTTTTTATTCAAGATTTAGTTTGTATTGTTACTTTAATATAGGCTGGGAGAAGAACCAGAAATGCATTCCTTTTCAGCATATCAGAGAAAATAAAAAAACAAACCTCTAAATTTATAGGCTACAGGATGAAGATCCCATTTCCAGTAACTTCTGATTCAGAGATTTTAGTGAATTTCACAATAGTTTATAAATAAAAACATAACTGATTCTGAAAACTACTTTCCTATTTTGTTTGAAATCCCCATCAAGCCCACCACCATTTGGCATCTCCTACTTTGATTCACTACTGCAGTGACAGCCTTTATTCATTTAAATTAATTTAAGATAGCTTTATGATAAACACTGGCAGTTGATTTGCATAGAAAGCATTTTTACTGTTTTATTGTTAGCATGGCTCCTAACATCACTTTGTCCTGAAAAAACTGGTGTGCATCCGATCAGTTTTTAGGTATGGCTCTGGAGATACCATGAGCTAAAGACCATTCCAGTGGGTAATTTACACTGGTCACTCCTTTTGAGATGCTTGGAATCCCATTCCAGGAGGTACCAGTGCCAGAGAATAGTCCCAGTAGTCATTTGACTACTCTAAATTTAGTCTTTGGTGTTACCACATTCCTCCATGCTGTCTCCTTCAGGCCAGTGCAGCACTCCTGTCTCTGGTTCCAAACATACAGGCTGCAGCATTCTCAGATTGTTTTCTCCTGTATACAGTGGGAAAGACACAGTGCTGCATACAGATCTTGAATCTTATCAGTACCTGGGACAATTGCACTGAAATTTCATGAGGGCGATTTGTTTGGAGAGCAGAACATCTTAAAAGACACAACAGTGGCAAATGACACCGGAGCAAAAGCTTTTTCTAAGCTCTTCTTCGTATTCCTGCTGATGTCTTAAAAAATTATTGGACATTTTCTTACTAGATTTCAAGCTACCCTTAATAATCTAGATTCAGTGGCTAGATTAATATAAAAATGAGTGTCAGATAGAAGCAGAAGGAAGAAGTGAAAAGTAACTAAAACAGGATGAAATAGGTGAGGACAAAAATATAGAAATTTTATAGAAGAGTACATCAAGAGGAATGGCACAATAAAGAATACATAAAGTGAAATTAATCTTTTGCCACAATGAAATGGAGATTTTACAGTAGACTTCAGTAATTGAATGTTTCTACTTGGACCACATCGTTCCAGGGTATAGGAAAGGAGACTGCTGTGTGTTTTTATTCTAATATGAGGGACAAATTTTCATTCTTGCATTTGTGCTAATCTGTACATACGTATGAGTCACAAAAATGTATTTACTATGTAAAATAATATTTCATACAAAAATAACAGGATGGAAACCACAATAAGCTGTTAATAATTATAAACTGGTTCTTCTAATGTTGTAAATCAGAATAAATGTTTTGTAAATCTTGTGACATAATTTCAGGAGGATGATCCTTCCTTATTTTTTTCTGTGAATATCTTTCATTGCTTGAATCAAGGTGCATTAACCTACCACAACCTTTAGCATCAAATTACCATATATGGCATATTTTTCTCCTACGCTGCAATTATACTGTGGTTATAAAATTACAGCAGAACATTTTGTGCCTTACATGTGCGGGAAGAGGTACTTGCACAGAAACAAACAGTTTCTAGTGTATTGGAACAGAGCAATTAATCATAATTCACTGTACTTTTTAATGCATAGTTTCACACTTCTAGACTCAATAAATACCATGTCCACCCACACCAGGAGATAATTAAAATTTACAAAATACAAATAAGAATATTAAAAGTGATTTTGTAAAATAAATAAATACTAAAACCAAATGTAATTTAATAGAATGGAATATTTCAGGTGGGAGGGACCTACAATGATCCAACAACCTGACCAGTTCGGGTCTGATAAAAAGTAGAAGCATGTTATTAAAATCATTATCTAAATGGCTCTAAACCACTGATAGGTTTGGGTCATTGACCAAGCTTGTAGGAAACCTGTTCCAGTGTTTGGCCGCCTTTGTAAGGAAAAGTTTATTAATGCCAAGACTAAAACTCTGTTGATGCATCTTTGCACCACTCTGAGGTATTGTATCACTGTATACAAGGTAATACCATAAGGACATAAATAAATACATAAATAAATAAACATTTTATTCTCCCAAAGGAGAATATTTGAATTCTCAGCAAAAAAAGATGAAGAAAATCTTCCAAAACGTGTACTGGAAAAATGCACTTCAGCAATGCAGAAAAGAATGGGATTTAGTAAAATCTTTTCTAGCCTCCACATCATGCTTCTTTTTGTTCTGAAAGCTTACTGCTTCCTTGGCAGAAAGCTTTTAGAACAATATAACTTAGAAGCATGTGACTTCTTTTTATATTCATATCTTTCTACCATGTCCCAAAGAGAGGAGAATTGCAACAAAGGAAATAAACACTACAGCTGGCAAATTACTAACATATCTCTAGGGGATTAAGAATGAAGTTGCCATATACCTACAGAACTTATTATTTTAACATTTCATGCACTTCATTTACCTGTCTTATACATTTTCAGTATGTAGCCCTGCTGCAAATTAGTTTTCCAAATATGAACTCCCTATCTACTACTGTGAGATGTGCAAATTTTAAATATTTTTAAAGACTTCTTTTATAGAAACATAGAATTGTTAAGGTTGGAAAAGACCTCTAAGATCAAGTCCAACCATTAGCCTAGCACTGCCACATGTTCAGCACTAAACCATGTCCTCAGGTGCCACTTCCATACATTTTTTAAACACTTCCAGGGATGATGATTCCACTACTTCCCTGGGCAACTTGCTCCAGTGCTTAATGATACATAGACAGTGGCTACCATTATCTTTACCATTATTAGTCTCCTCACTAAATATGGAGGAGACATTAGATGCTAATGGCAATTCAAGCAGTAAAATAGAAAATGACTGCCATTCTGAAAAAATAAATACGTTTGATGTCCTAATCATTATTTATGCAACCCCATAGGTGTATGCAGTATGTAACAGACAAATAAAAATGACAGCAGAAGTAGCAAAACACAAAATATGGACATAGAGAGCAAAAGATTATAATCTGCTTTTCTAGGCAGTGACAAAGGTCCTTAAGTACCCAATTCTGCATCTCCATGCCTTGCTATCACTTTAAATCACAGAGCTTGGTAGGCAAAACATCTAAAATCCAATCATTATAACACTAGGATGGGGGTTTCGGGGGTTTTTGTTTATTTAAATATTTTATTACATGCCCTGAAGACTGCTTTGTACGGTCATGTTTCTCTTTGCAGCAATTCTTTTTATCTCCCTCACTGTTTGGAGACGATGGCTTCAGATGAGGAAGACCCCACTTAGAACAGTAATTTCAATCACTGAACTAAAGACTGAGTTAGTTATAAAATGTGGACATAAGCATATGGTAAATTTTGAAAACATTTCTGATGAAACAGTACTTCTCTTGGTACACTTGACTGGTCCTTCTTTCTGCCTTTCTTGCTGGAAAGTTTGAAGAAGGAATCTGACAAAGCCCTCATTAGACATTAAAAACGTCTCCACTTGATTCTTTGATCTTGGCTTTAACATGGGTCATATATCACTTAAACTGAAGCTTACCTTCCTTAGGAAAGAGGTAACCCAAAGATCTGTGACTAGTCAAGCAAGAAAGAGCCAAAAGAGTGCCTTCAAGTTTTTATTTCCATTTTGGAACTAAGACCTAACAAGTTATCAAATTTCTTTGTTGAAGCTGGCTCTCGTTAAAATAGATTCCATTATTGGGGCGACATATCTATATATATGTTTATATTTCTCTGTATGCATATGTGTATGTGTATACATGTATAGTGCAACTAATTTCATTGATACTTTTATTCATTAAAATAAAAGCCAAAAATTAGTTTTAAATTCTTGAAAGTTTCAGATGGTTTTTGTTTATGCAGGATGTATAGTTAACAACAGCAAGGTTTGGACTTCTGTAAACTGGAAAAATTTGCACAGTAATTGTTTTGGTAACTTCAAGCATGATCACTGGCGTGGGTGGTCATGCAGTTCTTTCAGAAAAGATGTTTTATATTAAACTGTTTTCCTTACTATAATTAGTGAAAAAAAGTCACTTTTCTATAACATTTGCAGAACAGATGAGTAATATCTATTGGTATTACTAGTGGATTTACATTTTTTGTTGTATAAGTTAACTCTAATAATAGTAAAAAAATATTTTGCATTTTTGCCATAAGAGAAGCTGCCATTTAATACAGTTGTGAGCATGAGTATGAAAGAAAGTTAAACTGTTAGCCTTTGAGAAGGACAAAACTGTATCAGTGAATAATTCATACACATTTTCTGAAATGAAATACTAGCATTTGCAATTTTGCTTAGGCAGTGATTAATATGAGCTAGTTTGAGTATTGGATTTATCTTGAATTTCTTGTAAAATGCTGACACTATAAGACTATAAGAAACATTTGATCAGATATAGAGCTCAAAAAAGCTTAGGCTTGCTTTTAAAATGCTCAACTTGCCCTATTTTTGGTCTGCTTTGTTTGTTCTCTAATTTTGTATCTGCATGTTTCTACCTACAATTATATCAATCAGCTTTATACCAAAGAAAAATAGTC
This sequence comes from Gymnorhina tibicen, assembly GCA_013399875.1. Classification (NCBI taxonomy): domain Eukaryota; kingdom Metazoa; phylum Chordata; class Aves; order Passeriformes; family Artamidae; genus Gymnorhina; species Gymnorhina tibicen. The sequence continues at coordinate 109,678 of VXAZ01008979.1, read as the reverse complement.
TATACTCACTCCTGTAATTAATGTGAAAAAGAAAAGTTGGAAATCTCTATTGATTAGTTCTTCTGTCTCTTATTAACCCAAAGAGTTTTAAAGTAGCCATTTTCTTTATAAACAAAGGTTTATAAAATAATGTTCTTTAATTGTGCTTCCTAAAGAAAGGGTTTCTTTTGAACAAGCGATTTAATAATTCAGCTCTCTTTATACTTCTGGGTTTACTAGACCACATATCTTTCAGGTTTTGCTTATTTATAGACTAGCAAATTAATGCCCCTTCCACCATTAGACAAAATTTCTGAAAACTTATTATTAGTAAAAAATACTTTTGTGAGTACTAAAATAACATAAATACAATAACACAAAACCCTTATGTCAAATAGCTTTTATCAAATCAATCACAAGCTCCAATTCAGTGTGGAGAAATGGGTAACTTTCCTGAAAACCCACACTCCAATATAAATTTACACATTAATTTATGCTTTTGATTAGGATCACTAGCTGTCAGTGGGAAATAAATCATTGTCAGATGTATGAAAAGCTGAATCAAGTCACAATCAAACATTATTTTGGAGGAAAAGAAATTTAAAAAGCATGAATTGTGAATTCCTTAGTCAATGATATCTACTTGAAAGAGTGCTGAATACAACTTTAAACCCTCTTTTTCTTTAAGGTTTAACAACACAGTATAAATTCTAGAAATATTACAATATAAAATATATTATCTAAATCCCAAGGAAACCCATGGAACACTAAAAAATAATATTAATTTTTATTCATAATTTTATGTTCATATTTTTCAATCAGCAAAATATTGCTAATCTCTGTTTTTTATTTCTCAGTGTGAGCAACTGCATCTCTCCTTTTCTTTTTTCATTGCCTTGCTTCACTTCATCTTACCTTTTTATGTCTTCCCNCATTTTGGTTCTCTTTCTCTGCAACCAGGTTGTCCATGACTTAATTGGCTTTAAGTCTGGAAGCTTTCTAACCCATCTGTGGCTTGAACAGTCCATATCTGCAGGTGGACAGTAACATTTCATCAATATTTTGATCATATGTAAGGACCTTCAATAATTCATGAAACAATCTGATATGTTCCAGGAAACACAAATTTTATCTATTTGGTTTTGTGAAGAATGGACACAAAAAAAAAAGGGAGAGAAGTTTGATGGAAATTTGTTTTCCTCTGCATTGCCCAAATAGGAGACACTGTTTTACTGTTTCCTCTTGAACTCTGTTTCCAGGATCTTTTTGGTCTTTTTCTTTGCTCACAGTCTTTGTAAGTATTATCTTTGTTGCAACATGGGTTTAATGGGTCTCACCAGGTTTCACTGTAAAGCAGCTATACCACCACTGCTTTTCCTGTTTATGAGTCTACTAAAATCCTGCTCTAATAAAACTGTTTAGGATATATCAACTCTGGAAAATCAGAAAGCAGCATGGTCAATCCTTTGTCCTGTGTCTGTTACACGGACTGATGCATGGTCACAATATTTNTTGCCTTGCTTCACTTCATCTTACCTTTTTATGTCTTCCCTTACCTCACCTCACCTCCCCTAATCTCTTCCGTCCCCAGAATCACTGACATTTCCTATCAGAACTTAATAAATACTGNGTCTGTTACACGGACTGATGCATGGTCACAATATTTTACTAGCTTTTACTCTTTCAATAAGCAATCTACCAATTTCTGTGAATTACACTTTCATTTACAAAATCAGTGTGACAGAATATTCCTTTTTTGATGTATTTGATGCTACTTATCTTTTCATCGCAGAAAATGGCTGTGATGTGTTTTAGGGTTTTTTTTCTAATATTAAATGTCAATTACTTATCCCTACCTACAAGGAGTTCTATGTGGTTTTGAAAATTTAGAAACATCTGCTCACTGGCCTATAAGTGTTACAAAATTTGGATGTTTATAGCATCTGGTTCTCCACTCTTTTAGTAACATAAAAAAAAAAAACCCTGCAATAAATATGCTGTTCCCCAGAAGAAATTTCTTTAATTCATTAAGGAGTTCTCATGCTTATTTTGAAAATGCATAAATACAAATGGGAATAGAATTTAAGTCAAATGGCTGAAGGCACAAAACTGATTTTAAAAAACAGGCTACCTTGTCTACATGACTCTGGTTGCCTATGGAACCATCAGAGACCTGGTAGAAATATAGATGCCTGGATTTGGAATCAGTGCCACTCCCTATATCTGTTCAGTATGTGCTGTCTTTTACCTACATCTTGTCATATCTTGGTTTTTGTCCTTACAAGGATCCAGACTGCTGACTGAGTGACAGGGACTTTCTAGCTTAGGTGTAATGAAGTGTCAAGAAACATTTTATGCTAGTTTGTAAATTTGCTCCAAAAACTTCACTGTGTCCCTTATTTTTACTCACACTGGTAGATGATCCTTCTACTCACTTCTCAGGGGTTCTCACGTTTCTATAGTTTATGCTAGAGTAATTTTATCAATTCTAACTGTCTGACTTCTAATTTAAACCTGAGTGAAACAAATGTCTTGCCTGACATAGCTGCCATCAACAAAGTAGCGACTGAAGTAGCAGTAGCAGAAAGTAGCAGAAAAATTTCACTTAAATCTTTATGTACAACAGCCTATGTAGTGCATTACCATTTTTCCAAGGGCAAAAGTACGGGAAGATTCAATGTAAAAATTACCAAAATGTCTCAATGATAGAAGATTTCAATGTATAAAGACTCTGCACTATGTTTTCTATATTAAATCTTCTTAAGAGGCAAACTTCTGCTCTATATTATCAACTAGGTCTGTAGTACTGTGCAAGTATCCTTGTCCAAACATCTTTCCTTTAACACCAATAAATTCCAAAGGAAATTAAAAACCTGCAGATTCAAAAGAAATCCCCAAAACCCACAAACAACAAGAACAACAAAAAAAACCCCAAAACAAAACCCAAAAAAACCCCGCAAACCCAAAAAAAACCAAACCAAAACAAACCACCAAAACAAAACGAAAAAAAATCCCCAACGAAATAACTCCAAACAATAAAAAGCACAGGGTACCTCAAATGTCAGGATCTCTATAGAGCTGATTAAAGTGTCATTCTTTCAAGAACAGATGGTTCATGTAAGAGGTAATTACCACAGTGCACTATAAAAAGCTACTGATTGAACCATTCAGCTGTGAAGCCCAGACCTGGATAGTTACAGGTTTTGAGCCCGTTAAATTCCAGTCTGATAGATATCAAGGACTCAGGCTTTCAACAGGCATATTGTTTCCACAACAGTATCATCGCAGGAAGCAGTGGTTGGTGTCAGCTTCTTCATTTAAATAAAGGAACAATTAAAAGTTGGGAGTCGATAAACATTCCTAATTCAAGACCATCAAGAATGTATTGCAAATAGATAGACAGATGGATTTCAATCATTCTTTGAAATGTTCAAGATAATATACTGTGCATCTTATAGTAGATACCCTGAGTCATGAGCATGAACTTCAGTGATATACAACAGTCCACCCTTTGTGAAAGGGAATGAAATATTAATATTGTAATTATGCCTAATTACTGGAAAATTCTATTTATGTGATTTGTTGTTGTTTGGGGGGTTTTTTGGTTTGGTTTTTTTTTTACTTCTACTCTACCCTTCAAATTTATCTGGAATACTTCATATAGTGCCTATTTAAAATTTTCAAAAGAAATTTGAACCTTACATGTGTTGTTGATCACTCATTTATGTAATACTTGCCACAGACTGACATGAACATGACAAGGTATGTGATACTGCATGGACCTTCAGCTTTACTCTGCATGTGAACAATAAGTGTGTTTGGAAGTATTACCAGAGTATTTCCTCCTTCATTAATCAGCATGTGTTTTGTTGGGAAGAGATGAACTTTTTCTAATTATCTTCTCAAATACATAGACACTGTAGTTAGCCTGTAGCAAACAATTGTGTGCTGTAGACAAAACCTGAATTATGTAAACTGTTCATTCAATATAGGGGAAAAGGGTGTGCAATGAAGTAGAGCTATCAAGTAGAATAATGAAGTCTAAATATACCAAATGTACCAAACAGCATGGAAATCATCAGTGACTGGGAAACAAAGAGCAGATGATAGAAAGGTCATGGCAATATCACAGTTCTCAGACAGTAGAATTACTGTGTTTGAATTGATGAAAAATTATGGTCACAATACACAGCTTGAAATTATGTCTCAAGTAACCTCTGCTATAGGCAACAGATGACTTTGGGAGAGCACGATTCACATGTAAAAAAAAGAAATCATGCTGTGTGAGTTCACAGTCAAGAAAATTACCATGCATATTAAAGACAATAAGAATAAGAAATTGAAATTAATATTTGCCAGTGTGTACAGAATATGGAGGATATATACTCAAGATTTTTAGATCTCTCTGGTCTAGATGTTACTGATTTTTATTTTTGCTACTGTTTCTTCTTCCCTACACGAAGGCAAGTAGGGGAAATCCCACACAATACAGAAAGCACAAAAAATACCTGTGGAAAAAAAGTCACTAAGTTTATGGATTCTTTTAGAGTTGCTTTTGTGGTAGCTCTTAATTTTTCATTGTAGGAAAGTGCTGATTTGTATAGCTTTTATAAGTATTTAAGGGAAACCCATCACAGGCAAGGACCGAGAGCCTTGAAAGCAGGTTCTGAGCACAGAGGTGAAAGAAATAAAGCTTCTCTTGTCTCTTTGCCACTACTGCAGAAGGATCCCAGGTCACCCAGCTGCCCTGTGCCAGAGCCAGCCTTCAGCCCCAGCAGCCAAACCCTTGAGGGTCATGGATGCATTCAGGGCCCTAGCTGAGGCCAAATGTCACATATTGTATGGGGCAAAGGGTTCCAAACCTGGCTGAAATACTGAAGGTCAAGCTGCAAAATGTAGCAGCATTTATTAAACTATCATCTGTACTTCTGTTTCCTCTCTTCCTTCAACAAACAGATCTTAGAAGACAATGCATAGCAGAGCTGGCTACAGGTGTCTGGATACCCCAGCTCTGAAGTGGCCTCCCTGGTGTTTCTTGTAGTCCTCCTGGCCGTGGCATACTCTGTGTGGAAGAGTTAACTTTGCAGTAAAGACTCTGGCTGCTGCCACCTGGGAGTGCAAAAAGCCTATGTGAAATCATTCAACAGAACAAAACCAATCGTGTTAACTTAGTGACAGAGGAATAGCAGAGTAGCAGGTAATGAAATAGTTAAAGATGTTTTAATGATGAATTCATTTACTCGGAATTCTGTTTGAACTGACCTATGTGAAAGAGAAAGACATTAATTACTGTTCTAAGAATGACTGAGCAAGTGGAAAAACAGACATTATTTACAGTATTTATATGTAAGTGTTTATTCAATTAACTGCACTAACAAGGTAAGACAATGTTTCCATTTATTCAGACTTGTGATGCATATGCAAAGTTATAAAAAGGGATGTAGAAACAATTTTTATAAAAAGGGTTAATATTGTAAGAAAACCATAAGAATACTAAGCCAATATTTATTAAGAACATTATGTATTTTATTATACATAAGAACATAAAAAGAGATAATGTGGGTCAGTTCAAAGGGCTGGCCAGACAATTGAACCCTGTCATTTGCACTAAGGAATTATTCTAACAAATAAACTAAAAAATTAAAAAAAAAAAAAAATTAGTGCACCTTAGATTTTTCCAAGAATTTACAGGTTATGGAGTTCTATATCTGGAGATTTCACTCAGACCCTTGTGCTTATTAAGTATTGATGGGTGCTTTCTTAACTAATTTATCCTGTTATTTCTTTAATGCATTAATTTTATTGAGCTCTATGGTAACTGGTGGAAAAGAGTCCTGTAATTCAAGTATAGTGTGTCAAATATGCATCCTTTTATGTATTTCAAGCAAGGTATCTGGTAACTGCATCAGAATTCTTTATGCTATGAGAAATGATAAATCATGAATCATAAAGTAATTTAAGTTGGGAAAGACCTTTAAGAACATGGAATCCAACTGTCAGATCGAGTCCAACTTCCATATTAATTTTCTCTGTATTCAAAGTGTTATGAACATACACCATAACTCACATTATTTAGCTCTTTTTCAAGCTGACAGCTTGTATTTATTTAGTATATCTTAGTCATTAATATGGAAACCAAGTGAAAATAATTAAATTTGAAATCTTTATTGTAACTTAGGGATATATTTTTCAGTATTTATTATTTTTTTCTTGCCAGCATTAAATTTAATCTTTCATTTTGTTACATGGGCATTCAAAATCATGACACCTTTCCATATTTCATTGTGTTTTGTTTTACTTTTGACTACTCTGAATAATTTTATATCAAGTGGAAATTTTTTCCTTTTTATGTATGAACAATATGAATGTCCTAGTAATTTATGTGTATCCTTGTAGGATTCTATGAATCTCTGTTTCCATTGAGCAATCTGAGCCTTTATTTGTGTAGTTAGTTTCCTAGAACCTTACTTTTTTCATTGTGAGAACTTGTTAGGAAGCTTTGATACCACCCTGACCGAATGACCGTGATTAGCCTAGTTATTGACACTATCAAAAGACTCAAGTATTTCCAACCCTGACTGTACTCTAAAAGAGAAAACAAAGAGCAGCATATCATAGAATTATAGGATCATAGAATGATGAGGTTTGGAACAAACTTAAAGATCATCTAGTTCAACCCCTCAGCCATGAGCAGGGATAACATTCACTAGATCAGGTTGCTCAGGATCCCCTTCAGCCTGGCCTTGAACACTTCCAGGGATGGGGCATCCACAAGCTCTCTGGGAAACCTGCTTCAGTGAATCACCACCCACGCAGTAAAGAATATCTTCTTAACATCTAATCTAAACTTTCCCTCTTTCAGTTTAAAAACATTGCCTCTCATCCTGTCGCTATCTCCCTGTGTAAAAAGTCCCTCTCCTTCCTTTTTATAAGCCCTCTCAAAGTACTCAAAGGCCACAGTGAGGTCTCCCCAAAGCCTTCTCTTCTCCAGGCTGGGCAACCACGACTCTCAGCCGGTCTGCATAGGAGAGGTGCTCCAGCCCTGTGATGATCTTTTAGCCCTCCCCTGGGCTCCCCTGGTTCATGTCTTTCCTTTGCTGAGGACCCCAGAGCTGGATGCAGTGCTCCAGGTGGAGTCTCATGAGAGTAGAGTAGAGGGGGACAGTATCTCTCATTGGGTCTATTAATTCCGTGATAATATAATTTAAACAAGGTGGTTTGGGTAGTAAATCAATCATTTAATTGGCTTGTAGTTTCCCGATCACAATAAACACAAAAATAAAAAAAAAAAAACACTCTTTTGAGACTGGGATTGATTCAAATAATAAATCCAGTGTGAAAACTCAACAATTTTTTAATTTTAGTTTCTTTGTACACTGTGTGTGATCTCTCATTATGATCATCTTGGTTATTGTATTAAACACAAACAAAAGCATTGATAAATGCTATTAAAAGGGTATATATTAAACATGTATCTCTTTATATAAACATACATGTTAGTAGACCTCATGCAGCTGTATTGAGAGCTCTTCCTGTTGGATAGGAAATTAACACCAAAAAAGTGAAGAAAAGTCAAATGTGATGAAAGTGTAGGTATACCTCCACTGACATCAGGAATGATTTGAATTGGTTTTTTTCCTCAACAAGATGACATTTCAGAAATATTAGAATGAGGTTTATTGTCATATTTAGATAAAAGCAGCATCAGTTTCCTCAAAGTTATTTACACTATCCTTCTTGTCCCAGTTTTACCACTCCCTAATTTATTTACCTTTTCCTAGTAAAGATGGAAGTATTATTATCCCAGGAAGTGTTCAGGATTAAATAATCTGATCAAAATCACAAATAAATTTAACTACAAAACCTAATGTCAAAATCACATCCCATAAAATATGTGATCAGCAGGCTCCAAAAATATACTGTAATATCTCACTCTATCACATTATTAACCTAACTCTGACTTTCAGAAGTGTTCATTTGGACTAGGAAATTGCAGAAGTCTATCTCTTCTTCAACTCCTGAAGCTGATCTGATTATAACTATCTTCCCATCTTGAATCTGGCAGTGGTATTAACAAATATAATTTCCACTATACTTATATATATATGTATATATATATAATACCAGATAACATGGTTGACTGAGCTCATTGAAAATGTATTAAAATGGTTTTTATGAAGACATAAGATTTAACTTTCACACACCACAAGAAAAAATTGCTTTTTATCTCCCTGCCTCATAGAATGGTTCATTTCAAGGAGGTGCTTACACTGTTTTAAGTGATAAAAGAGATCCTATGTATTGAAGAGTAAACATCAGAGCAGAAGATGCACTCTTGAGACTCCTTGTGAAGGCAGAGAGAATGTCAGTTATGAATAATGTCCATGAATTTTAGGCAGACTGTACAGCTCTGCTAATGGCCTCAAATTTTATTATCGTACTTGAACAAAGCATCAGTCCAAAACTGCTAAGGTTCCTGTCTTAGTCAAACATCTAAAACTACTTTTCTATTGATCAGGAGCTTTAAATAAAGCTGCAAGTGAGCTCTGAAAATTTTTGAGGCAGACATTCCTGAACTAGAAATCAGGTATATCAAGGAGACACTCACTTTTGGGAGTCAGGAGGAAAGTGAAATGAACAACCCTGAATTTTAATTCTTGAGAAATGAAGAACTGGTGATGCAGAGAAAACCACAATATGTTAACTTCAGCAGCCTGATTTCCTAAATCAATTGTTTGACTAATTTGTTTGTTTGTTTGCTTTCTGATAGAGCTTGGTTGAGCCCCATGGTTTCACAGGACCAAGAAATTTACTTGGCTAAAAATCTCTTGTCTTTAAATACCCACAGTGCAGATTACGTTTATCAAGATTAACAGAGTTCTGATTTTCTACTCTTCCATTTCCATCTTCCAAGAACTGGGTAAGACATTTTAAGAAATCAAGCATTCAGAATTCTGGCTTCCCTCTCCACCGTGAAGTAACTGTCCTTGCCAAGATCCAAGACCTAGAGTTGGGGTCTGGCTTAACATGCAGACTCTATAATTTAGACGTCTTCTGTCCATCCCTGCCAAAATTTCTGAAGTGGTAATGTCCCTTAGCTCATGTTCTGAATTGGAAAAAAAATATTAGTAGAAAGTGAATTATTCTTTCAGATTCACTGAACCTGATTAAGGGATATTTTCTATTTTTAGTTTCTTTTTGAATTTACTGTGAGAATACTAGCAATAAGAATCCTACCAGTATGTTCTGACTTAGTCCATTTTGACAGATTTTTGTTTGTTGCAGTCCACCATTCACTGATCTTCTCATGAGAAAGGCAAGGAGGATGGGAAGGGGGAGTGGGACTCAAATGTTTAAAGTGACATTTTCAAATCCATAACCAAATGTAGTCAAATAATTTTAAGATAAATGTTTAAATTTTAGTAATAAGAATAAAGGTATCTTGTAAATTAATTTAAAATTTCCTTTAGGTTCCCATGTTCTTTCTGGTTCTAAGTTGCTTAACAGGAAAATACCTAAAAAAGATCCCATTTGTGAACATCAAAATTCCAAGAAAACATAAGAAAAATGACAGTGACATGCTTTTCATTAGTAATTTTAGAGCAGAGAGGACATCTGTTTTACATAATTATTCCAAATTTTGAGTAAAACATAAGAAAGAAATAAGGTAATTCATTTTCGTGAAATTCAAAATATATATCTAAGCACTGCCATTGTCTTTATCTGAAGTCATTATGACAGTTTTGGTCATAAAATAAAATAAAATGACATAAGAAAAAATAAAATAAACAAACAGACAAAAACCCCCAAACCAAAACAAATACTGACAACAAAACAAAACTAAACACAATGTTAGAGAATCAAAATCAGCAAACATTTCATCCTCTCTTCCCCATAATTTACAACTTGAAAAATCCTTCTGACTAATAATTTAAGGTAAAGTAATGAAACATCCTTTTATACAAAGAACATTTCAGAAAAAGGAGTTTCTATTTAAAAGAAAAAAACTGCAACTAAATGTAAGGGAATATTCCAAGATGTATATCTCAATAGAACATGCCAGACAGATACCTTTATTCTTGATCTCTACATCTCTTTTCTAAATTAAAGCATGATCTCTACACTATATAAACAAATAATACAGACAAAACATAATGTCTTTCTAAAACATTTTATTTTAACAGGTGACTGAGTTATAAATATATTGATCAAGATGTTTCATTTGTGAGAAACAAAGAATGGTTGTGGATCACACCTACTTTTGATTTGTATAATAAAAAGTAAATCACAGGAGAAACTTCTCTTTGTGGAAAGCCAGAACCCTAGAATGTCATTAGTTTGTTTTTAGCTACACTTTTTTCATGAAGATGACTTGTCAAAACTGCATTTTTGAAAGTGGGAAGAAATGGGTGATTCTTACGTTCTACACTGTTAGTGGTTTTATTTTTTCTTATCTGCAACAGATGAAACAGAGAAGTACAAGCTTTGTTCAGCTGTATGTTCATTTGGGTGCTCGTGGTTTACACAGGAATGAGAAAAAGCTGCAAGTACAATGCCTCAGGAGAGACCCAGAGGCTCAATGCTATCTAAGAGATGTGATGGAGGCACATGCCCTGAAGATCCAGGGAGGACTTAATGGAGTCTGTTGCGAAAAAGGACACAATGAAAGCTGGGGGACTAAAATCAAATCTGCCCTTGTGTACAGACTGTAGGAAAGTAAAATGTTTGTTTGCCAGTTATTCTTTAGAATTTTTATTAGCAGGGTGATTTGAATTTTCTATGTATCAAAAGTTACCTTGTTCTAATTTATACTCTGATAAAACTTGGTAGAAATTCAAAAACTAATTGATATTACTGGAATACTCATTGTAAGGAAAGGGAAAGATTAATCCACTTCAAGCATTTTATTGTTCAAGGAATTGCCACTCTACAGAGATTTCCTTGCCTGTATAAATTGCACTTCACACCAGATTGAGCTCTAGACACACAGTTCATGTAACGCAAAACTTTATTTTTTGTACACTTAACCATTTGCAAATCCAGCTGAGAACATTTAGTGAAAAACTGAACGTATTTATGTAGGAAAGCTGGACAAGGGAGCAAGAAGAAAGAATGTGATTTCTAAATGAAGGTGCAGAGGAAATCATTGGTTATTGTGCCATTCATTGCTCTTTTCAACTAAAAAATTTTAAAAGTCTACCAGATGCAAAAAAAGGTACAGCAGCTGGTGAAATGCATGAATGTTCATCTTGAGAACTATGTAAGATCACCAATGTTCTGTGGGACTGACCTTGAAGGAGTTGGGTGGCAAGGTTCCTAATTTAGGAACTCTCGCAGGGTTTAGAAATCAAGTAAGTGCTGAGCTATGCAGATTTTCATTACTCAGTCACTTCCTATGTGTAAACAGATATGTTTTCCCCTGGAGGGGTCTGTTTTTGAAAAATAAGATGTCTCTAAGTGGCATGTAATTTCACCCTGGATTCTTAAATACCACTTGACTCAAGCACATTGATTTCTTGTTTTCCCTACAATAAAAAGTTACTTTTGAAACCCTATCTTAGTGTGCTGAAAAATTAATAGCTACAAGACAGTCTTCCTTCAATGATTCTCTCAACTTTCTTCACAATTGCATTCTTCCCTTAATTATATTATTAAAACAAAATGTTTGTTTTACCAAAGACAAAGTCATGAATCAAGGTACATGGAAGTTTCTAAAGATACCTTCAGGCATATTTAGTGCTTCAGGAGTTTGGAAATTTCACAGCTTATATAGCTGTAACTGAATTAATAAAATCTCAGTAATTGTCCATTTTAATTGGCCTTCAGCATTCTTAACTTGGAAGCAATTACGTAGAGCTAGAGAACTGAAGTACAGTGCCAGCCCTGAACTGTCTCTCTGTATAATGATATACAGAAATATGCTGAATATCCTCTTACTAGAAAATGAAGTGCTGAGGAAAAAGAGCTAATCAAAAGCCCATATCATAAAGTCAATAGTTTTCCTTTAGCAAAACCCACGCATTTAATATTAGCAGTTCATGAGCAGGTCACGAGCGGTTCATGAGTGGTTCGTGCACTTGTATGGTAGCAAATGCACTAAAGGGTAATGTATGGCTGAGGAAGTGACCCAAAAGTAATGTGACTACATTAGTATGCCGGAGCACAAAAACACAGCTAATTCTTTTAGGGGCAATGAGATGTTTTTACTTTTTAAATTTTAATTTTTTTTCTAATAGCATATGAAATTGTGTAGAAGGACAATGATGGAACACAGCATGCTGTAACAGCCAAGAGATTTCTTATGCCATAACTAATAAATTTGTCTGTGTGTATATAGATCTAAAGATAGAAGAAACACCAATCCCATCTCCCAAAAAAGCCTCAAAAGTAGTCTAAGGTTGTTCAATGAATTATTTCATTTCAGTGTCTGAAAAATTTGGATAGAAATAATTAATGCTTCTGACTGATCTCAAGAAATAACACCTCCTTTTGCAAACCTACTCTGATTAGCTGTTTCTGTTCATTGCAAAGCCAGAGGTAGAAGTCCACTAAGAATAATCATCAGGAAATACATGGTTGAAAGGTTTGGGGGTTTAAACATGAAGAATGAACACTCTGGATCAGTCCAGCATGGTCTAAATTTTCAGTTCATAAATTTGTCAACTGCACTGATTTCTTTAACTGGGAAACTGTTACTCAGGTAAACATAAAATCACAGAATCACAGAATGGTGGAGTGGGAAGAGAGCTCTGAGATCTTTTGATCCAACTTCAGTTCAGCTAAGTCAGGTTGCTCAGAATTGTGTCTACTCAAGTGTTCAATAATTCTAAGGAGGGACACTCCATGACCCACTAAAATAGTGTATTTAGCTATGCTTAACATATTTAGAGGAACCAGAAAGGGAAGTTCTAGGACACTGCCTAGAAATTAGCATCTTCATAAGCCTTTAGCTGTTCCTTGTAGACCAGTGGCTGTTCTACCTACTACTAGCTACTACTCAGGACTTGATTTTGGGACATTAAAGACATTTTATGGGCTCTGGCAGGAGGATAATTTGTTGAAATTTTAATTATTATGATGAAAAGACACTAAAGAAGGTCCCTAAGAATGCATGCACAAAGAATACCATACCAGAATTGAAGCTGTGACTACACTAAAATTTATCCTTAATTGTTTTGGTAATACATATGATGTACTAAAACAGAGAACATAGTCTTCGGTAATGCTGAATTCTGAGTGAGAAAATCAGAATTTCATCAGTTATTTTTTCTTTCTTTTTAACATCTGAAACTTGGGATCAGTGTAAGCTTTCCTAAGATGGTAGCTTCTTTTTAAAGGTGTACAAGAAATTGTTGATGCTCTTGTAGTCTCTTCTTTTGAAACTTCTGTGAGTTATAAAACTATTTCATTGTGGGCTTTCCTTCTCTAGTTAAAATACACACACACACATATATGTTTATAAATTATGTTCTTTCAGAAGAACAAGAAGATACATGGGAGAAAATCTGGTTTTTTGCTTGATTTGACCAACTGCACAGAGAGACCTCTGAAAGGAAGGAGGAAGACTGAGCCTCTACTAGCAGTGAAGAATGCTCATATGAAAAACTTTCCAGAACACAAACGTCTTGGAAAGTCCCTTTAGTAGCTTTTGGGTGTTCACAATAAGAAAGAGATGGTGGCAATCCACATCAAAGCTCTGGAAAAGTATGAATACTATAAGACATATAATGAGCCTTTTAATTTTTGATTTTATCTTTTGTCTTTTCAGTTTGGACAGTTTCTGTTTGTTATTGATGTTTTAAAATTGCCTTTTTACCTGTGATTGAGGACCATCATATAAAAATAATTTTTGCAAACAGTTCTAAATTACACATTTTGTGCAAGAGCAAAAGCTAATTTTTCCTTTCATCTCTATGTTCTCATCCTATGAAACTCCTTGGAACAGTTTAGACTTTAACGCTCCTTACTTCCCAGACTGTCTACTGAGTGTTAATTTTCCATATTTTCAAGCTTTTACACCGACAGTTAAATTTAGATGTTATACTGCTACCTACCAGATTCAGGGACATGATATGAATGCCCATATCTCATGTATTCTTGTTGCAGTGGACATATTTGCTATTGTCATGATAGCTAGACACTTGGAAAGGATTTACTTTATGTTTTATTTTTCTGTTTGAAAGCTGGTTCTCTAATTTTACCATACAGTTTCTCTCCATACTCTGTGGAAACACACAGGACATTCAGGAGATTGATTCATCCCATTCTGAAATCAGTTTGAAAAATATGTGAGATAATTGCCTCTGGAGCAGTCCATTACAAATGCTGTAGTGCAAATTATCAGACTAGACAGGAAGATTTTAGATAGCTAGAGAAATTACATGGATCTCACACTGACTGTTGACTTATGCAGACTATCTCACTGTAAGCCTGTATTCCCAGTCTTTGATTAAACGTTGGCTGAGATGTGGACAGATTTTTGATTGGGTTTGTTTGCTGGGGCTTTTTTTGTCTCAGATCTGTGTATGAAAAATGGTGAGATATGCAAACCCTTCATAAACATTTTAATGAACAACATAGCATGCTTCCATTTTCATAATGATATTTATATTCTTTCATTAGCTATTTGAATTCAAGTCTCACAAGTCTGTAAACCTAATGTCAGGGCATTAATACAAAGAGAAAAAGCACATGACTATGTATGATTTAGTCGTTAACAAATTCTCCTCTATATTTTGCTAAACTGAGTGATATGTATATGTTACCAAACACAGACTTACTTTTGTAGATTAAATTGGATTAAAACTGTCTAATTCAGGTAATGCTTCCAAATACATGTGGATATTGGTATCTTCTGCCACCAGTATTATGAATTCACTTCCTTACAGAGCATTGAACTCAGCAATTTACAAGCTCTTAAATCAAAAGGCTACTTCCATGAAAAATTTCATATATAGTTGAAAAAAATGAATATTCTGAGTTTTGAAAACAGAATTCAGTCTTTATTTTAACCCTATTTTAACCTTATTATATCCACATCAGAATGCATTATTTGTAATTCCTTCTGCAAGCATATCTAAATAACAATTATTTACAGCTGTACTGCCTATGAGGTCTCCTAGGAATTTTAAGGTCTTCGTGTTCTGAAAAATTATGTGGTGATTTTAAGATCAGGACAGAATTTTCTTGGATGAAAAAACCAAACTGATTCACTAGGAATATTTTAGAATATGGTGTTTATTCTATGTATCAGGAAGTATTTGAGCTCTGCATGGTTAAAAAAGGTGTTTGAGTGTTTGGGAGTGTCTTGGTTTGAAAGACAGGTGTCTGCTAAGGAAGGCAGGAGCCCCCCTTGGAGCAACACCCCCTTCCCTCCGAATTATTATAAATTTGAAATTAAGGGGCTTTCAGGCAAAGATATGAGGAAATGGGAACAACAGTTTTTACTAATATATATACATATATAACAAAACAATAATACAGAGAAACTGGTTTAAAGCCGGACAGAGTCAGGGGTACAACCTGGCACCCTGCCGGGCAGGGTGTTGGTAGCAGTCCAATGCAGTGGTAGCTGCAGTTCTCTTTGAAGCGGTTCTGTTGAAGCAGTGATCTTGTAGAAGGAGAAGTCTGGCCCTCCTCCAAAAAAATCCAGTGGTGGTGTAGTCCTTGTCCTCTGGGATCCCAGCAGGTAAAGCTACTCATGCTGTTCCAAACTCCAGATTTTATCCCGGTGGGAATGCTTGGCTCCTTCCCCCTGGGCGGAGCATCTCACAATGGGATGGTGAGTCATGGGGCAAGGCACTGATGGGCCCATTAACAGGAGATAGTCCAGGTGCAGGTTATCTATGAGTCATGCAGCAAGGCATTGTTGGGCCCATTAACAGGAGATAGTCCTGAGGGAGGAGGCAAGGAGCATCGGCACATCTGGTTTTCAACAGCTCATGGTAATAGAATACATTGTAACCCAGGACAGGGAGCATTTGTTGTGTTTTCTTTTCTTTTGCTTTGTTTTTTCTTTATTTCAGTTTACATTACAGTAATGTTAAATCCTGAATAAAGATCATGATGGTGACATCACAAGAAACTGCTCTTGCTCTCAAAAGTTCCTAAGCAATATATCATCCTAAGAAGCTTTTCCTTACTGTTAGTTGCCAAGGGAAAAGTGTGTTTTAGGCAAACTATATGTTGACACATGATGCCTGATTAATTCCTGTCTAAAGGCTTATTACTTCACAGCTTTTTTGATTTTAAATTTTACATCCTCCATTTCTGTACCTGTTTGGGCAGTACTTAATATATTTGTAATGCTCTGCCTCTACCAAAGAATGGCTGTATTATTAATAAAATGGGAACAAACTGTACATGTGCAAAATTAATGAATGAAAAATAAGATGAGCCCTACTATACTATCAGCTCTTCTTAGCTATGTCAAATCTATTACACACTGCATTGAAAACTTTTCCAACATAAAGTGTTCTGACAAGCACACTAATTTAAGAAACACAAAAGTTTGACTGCACATAAAATGCTATTAAGCAGTGACTATAATACAGTAACAGAGTGTGAAAGCTTAACTCTGTGTAGTGATCTGACTGTGTGGGCCTAAATTTCTAGTCCAGTCACCACCGACACTATTGGCAACTGAAAATCCCCATCCCCACAAAGGGAGGATGACATAAATGTCATATCAAGCACGGGTTTTAACTCATTTTTCTAGTGTGCTTTATGATCTTATGACAGATGTTCTTTTGATTTTACCAAAGAATAAAATAACGATAAGGGTTTCTGAAGGCATTAAAAGATTGACTTAGAAAGACTTTTAAGCCAGGTTACATCCTATTTTATAGATACATTGTCATTTTATACGTTTTTACAGGTAAGCCACAAATGTCTTCAGATGTGAGTATTTTTTACCAGGATTGCATTCAACATACACACCAGAACCTCAAGACCATAAGCTTTGGACCTGTAGTGGTGTAAGCTTGCTCTGTACATGCATAGTCATAAAAAACACAGGTTTAACTTTAACTTAAACTTCGATGAGGTCAAATACATAGAGTTTACTTTCTTCTTTCCTCACTGTAACTTTTTATCGTAACTCTTATCTAACAGTCCGAATAGAAAATATAAGCAATCATAATTACAAAAGAAAGTAAAATTTAAGTCAGCTAGCCTCATCTATCTCAAAATATATTCCAAATAGCTGAAATGAGATAGTCCCTTGATCTCCCTTCTGTTCCTCCCATTTCTACAGTGCATTTTCACTATTTATCTGTGCTAGTTCTAGTATTTTTCAAACTTCAATGTAAAGATCACTAATGCAGCAGAACACAAGCCAAAGGACAAAAGCAAGTGAATACACCACTAAAAAATAAGGGAAAGTTTTCACAATTATGACTTGGAACAACCTCTCAGTGTCTGATGAGAGTTGCCTTTCCCTATAAAGAAAAGGAGTTCCCTTTCCCTCTATTCAGATGGAAATAATAGAGAGGGGAAAAGAAGAATAAGAGGACAGAATGTTTAGAGGCATGTGGATAACTCTCAGTCATATATGGATGTCTCAACTCCTTAGGCATCTCAGACGACACTAATGGGTAAGGCGGTAAACTGAATTAAGCTCCTATTCTTCTTGTTTATAGGTACTGTCACACTCAAATTCTTGTTACAAAAAAAATTAAACTTACTGTATTTATGAAGCAAAGAATTTATTCTCCATCTAATAATACTGTAAATACAGTGTTAGAGACAGAACTGTTAAACAGGAATGTTATATCTGTGTACACTTTTTCTCAGGTATTATGTATATCCTTTCAGTGAACCTTGTATCTGAAGTTCATACTTCTTAGTTTTGGAAAGAAAAAGATAGGTGGGGAGTTGTGACAAGATATTAGCAATATAAAGTATTTTCTGACAGAAAAATCCTAGTCATTTTAGTGTCTTCTTTCTGCTTAGTATTATGCCCTCAAACAAATGCATTTTCCTGCTTATCACAGATTTCTTGCTTCCCAGCTGATGTCTGGAATTTGTACAACTGCCTTCTCCAGCCTTATTTGACATGAAAGTCTATTGTTTCTTACACAATGGCCACCTAATTTTCTCAGACCCTTACTATGCTTGTGGTTCAACAAGCTGAAGCTGCAATAGGTGAGGGAATAGTCACTTGACCACTACAGTTGCTAAAACTGAGACTGATACAATCTCTGAAAGCCCTGAGTCCCAGAATTTTGTATGCCATATAGTGCCTGATGTTTTTTAGTAGTAATGGCAAAACCCTACTTCCATGGTGAAATTTAGCAAAATTGCTGGCAGAATGTGGACTAATGAAATTATGAAGCTTCATGCCTAAAACTGGTAAATTTACACTTCTGTCATATTTGTCAAGTGAGAATATTATTTTCATGCAAAGAATTTATGGATTTGTCATTTAAAATGTGCTAGACAAATAAGAAATTTGTAGAAATGCCCTAATCAGAACTGGGAGACTACAGCCATAGTTTAGACAAATGAAAGAGTTATAGTAAATGCCCTGTCTACGTAGATGTCTTTGTTCCACTTTATTTTAATGGGGCAATGAAAAACAGAGAAATAAGGCATGTCATAGTGTTTTGTCAAGCCAGTAGTAACATGTACTAAGTCACAAAATAAATTAAATTCAATGTCAATCGCCATTGTAAACCTATTGTTTTCTGTCCTGTAGTCAGGAATTGTTTGCACTTTGAATTATGCTTAGGGCTTCTTTAAAGCAGGATGTGTTAATCATTTTGATTTAATCTTTGTTAATCATTTTGATTTAATCTTTGTCAAGACCTTAACTACATATTTGGGTTGCCTGAACAAGCTGTCAGGTTCTAATTTATTAGAAGATTTAGAGGACAAACACTACAATAATAGTCTTATACAGTATGTTTTGCCCTCTTTTTGCTTAAACCTGATTTTGTTTTAATAAAATCGGAATAAGTTGTTCAAAAATATTACATTTTTAAAAATTAAATCTGTATTAGGACATGTGTTTTGATTTTTACTTATATTTTAAGTAAATAACTTTGAATTACTTATATTTTACATTGTTTGATTTTCTTGCACTAACAAGTGCAAGAAGAAACAGAATGTAATTTTAAATATCATGGTAAAGACATTTTAAAATATTTAATTTTTTCTTTACTAGCAAGTTCTGTTAAGTCAGCATACATAGACCTTGTTTAACAAAGCAATTAATCACTGATACCCCTTTCTGATGACAAAAAATGTTTGCTTTAGTACATCTCATAGGAGTATTTGACTTAAAATAGAAAAAAAGATTTTGTGATTTTCATTAATTCGAACATTCTTAGAAGCTAATACTTTTTATTTTCAAAAACTTCAAGCTGATTTGGGTTTTGTTTACTTGTTATATAGAGTATTATAAACAGTAACTATAAAAATATTTTGAACAAATGAAGTAGAAGTTTACACTATCATCTTAAGAAAGAACTTTTTTTTTTAGCATCAATTTAGAATAAAGAAATGCATTAAAACTTTATGATACCTGAGATGAAAATTACAATAAAAATTGAAACCATGTTTACCCTATTATTAATTTTTTAAAAAAAGCTTCACTACAGACATCTGATTCTCAAAGCCAGTCTAAATGTTTGTTTAAGTTAAGAGAATCCATTTTCAATATTCATTGAATCTTGGATCACATTAATATAAAACAGAGGAGATGAAAGAGAGTACAAATAAAATTTTGGTGTGTGAAAGCTAAACAAGATTTTCATTAAAGCAAATTTTTTTTTCCTCAGACTAATATTGCTGTAGTTTTTCCCTTAAAGTACAAGATAGTCAAAACAAGACTCTGTCCGTGTACAGTTGTTAAGAACCCAAAGTTTCTGTAGGGTACTGCGCAAGCAGTCTCTTTCTGATGGAGCTGAACCAAATAGGATTTATGCTGCAGGTTTAAACCAGCAAGTATGAACAAAAAACCCCACTCCTGATGAAGAAAATCGAGGCCAACACAACTGGATTGGGAACACTTTTGTAGAGATCAATTCCCACATGGTTTCTAGCAGTGGACTACTGAAGACATGCATCAGTCAAAAACAATCCTTGAATATATCACTGATTTGCATCTTAAAGATGATTAATTTATTATTAGAGTTTTCAAATAGGGTAGAACTGCTGTAAATTATTGAGAAGGATTGCTACAAGATCTAGCATATTTTTATTTCAAAGAGAATGAGCTGCCTTTTTCATTTGGATAGTGTATCCTTAAGGAAGCTGATATCACATTTCAACAAACAGATGGATGTGTTGCTGTAAAATATGGTGCCATCATTTTCTGGAACATGTGTGCTGTAATGAAGGGACTGTGCAGGTGCTCTTTCTGAGCACCTAGATGGCAAGCTGAGAATTTTTATTAGCAGCATCAGGGCCACAACAAATTTACCTACATTGTCAAATCATGCAGTTCCTGGGTCCTGATTCCTAAGTACTTTCACTGAATAAATGCACAAAGTTGAAGTTGAATCCAGTGGATTTCTGGGGCCCAGAGTTTTCTCCTTCCCACTCTACTTGAACACTGGCAATATCTCTAAGTTCATCTGATAACCAAGGCCAGACCCTGGGCCCTTTCCTTATAAGTGTCTCAGATCTTGTGCATTTGTAGATGCATGTCTCCCTTAATTAAGAGCTTGAAATTCCCCAGCAAATTACACATACAGAAAACAAGAGAGTAAGGTCAGACAGAAAAGGTCCAAGGCTCAGTCAGACAAGTGTGCTGACAATCAGCTTGTTTGAAGAAGACCAGCTACTTTTATTATCCCCTTCTCACCATTTTCTCATTCAGATTGTGATAGTTGTTGTTCTTCCCTTACTGCCTTTCTTCCCTTCCTTTGGAAAGTCTCATCCCTTTCCATGTGACATCTCACATCCAACAATATTTTGTGGTCTCTTCTGTTAGCTAGATCTCAGGCCAGTCCTTCAGCACCTGTCTGCATATCCTAGCACACTGTTGCATATCCTAGCTCACACTGAGGCAGAAAAATCACAATCTGAATAAACAAATGATGAAATAAAAGGAAACCATATTGTTGGTGAGTACCAAACAATTCACATCTAATATATAACTAACTATATACGTAATTATAGCCTTTAATGGAAACAACCATAAATCATATAACAGATCTTGTTGTAGACAGTGCTTGGAAAACTGTAGCTCAGCACTCTGTTACAGTCAAAAATTGAAGAGCATGTTCTAATATATAATACATCTGACTGTTTGAAGTTAGTTTAATGTTTATTTTTCAAAGGATGAAAGAAAACAGCAGAATAGGTTATAGGAAGAACAAAGAAACAAAGAAGTCATGAGAAATTAAGTCAATGACCAGCAGCTTCTGCTGTTGTCATTTCTATCTTTCAAAAGAATGGCCCACAAGAGCTGCAGTTCGGTATTTTATCTGGAGGACACATATATTTTTGCCTTCTCCTCCTTCCTCCAAGACTTTATTTGTTTTTCCTCTTTGTCCTTTCATTCCCCTGGTGATAGTTTTTTTCCTTTTCCATCCTTGGGCCTCTATATTTTCTTTCTCCTTTACAGCTCCTCTACCAGTCTCTTGACACTACTGTTATGACACAGATCTTCTAAGATTATTATTCTTTTTGTTTTCTTTTTCTGCTTTCAATCATGTTTCAAATCATTTAAAATTATATAATTGCAGAATAAAGAGCATATATATTCTGCCATATTACAGAAAAACAACAATTTTCAGAAAGTCAATTCAAAATTTCAACAGAAAAATAAACCACATACAAAGAAAGCTTGTGTGAAGAAACTAGCAGCTGTCAGTAGAAGAAAACAAAGAAACAAGTACACGTGCAATCTCAGCTTAGGCAGTAGATGGTTTCAGTCATTTTTATCTGTCTTTGACAATTTGCAGATTTATGATTTCAGATAGAAAACCTATAAAAACACATTAAGCAAAAATTTGTATTGAATTCCCTCCAAAAGAAGAGTATACATATATATATAATCTTTCTCTGTAAGCAAGATTGGATGAACCAAGTATTTTAACACTGTGGTTCATCACTAAATAAGCATGTGAAATATTCTTGTTTAAGAAAGGATTCAGTAGTATTTCTCCTATATATCTTAAAACTGAGGAAAAAAATTGAATTCCGTACATTTCAGCAGGTGAGGAAGAAATGAGATCCCATTTATCAAACAGACTTACATTAAGCTTTTTACATCTGCTTCTCATCAATCACATCTCTGTCATAGGTAGTGCTGCAAAATTCAATAACTTTTTCTTTGTCATTGAAGACTGCTTGAGGCAATCAAGAGACATTTCCAAATCCACCAATATGCATTCCACATATCACAACAGGGCAAAATATACAATCCCAGAGATACCTTTTTTCTGTCAAACAGCTCAGCTGGAATTTGTTTAATCAGCTGAGCTTTGTAACAGGTAGAAAATAAAGCAGAGAAAGGAAAAAACCCACAAACCCCCCCTCCCAAAAAAAACCCCAAAAAACAACATAAAAAACTCCAAACACAATCCAACACTCACACCCCAGTCCAAGAAAGCTGAGATACTGATTATAAGAAATACAGGATTTTTCTGTTTGATAGTTTGATTTTGATTTATGAAGAATAACTATTTTTCAGCTGTAGCCAAAGCAGAAGCCTGCAAAACTTACACAACTAACTGGCATGCTTTGAATGTAAATACAAGTAAATACCAGCGTAACTGGTAACAGTGTATAAATATTTTTTAACGCTGTGATGATGACACAGCTGCACACAACATATGAGCATTTTAGGTAAGGATGTGAGCAATGTAACCATCAAAGAGCAGACTTGCGGTTGTACTTCAGTAGCATGGAAAAGTATGAGAAGAGCAACATAACTTGCAAGATGAGTAGCAAAGAGCAAGATAAGAGCAAAGGACTCCAAATGGGCAGGATATACTGCTGAAAAACCTGGAGCTGCTTGCTGACAAAAATCAGTAACAGTATTGGAAGCAGACAAACCCCTCTTCCCTTTTGGCAGTGATTAAGAAGCATAAAAACATCAGACATGGAGAGGAAAGATAGTGAAGAAAACAATCCCATTTCTTTCACTGACAAGTTTTCAAAGGCTTTTTATTAGCACAAATCTAATTACTACAGAAAAAGAAATAAAGAGAAGCAAAGAATGCTAAAACAGAAAAAATCTCAGCAGTAACAGTACAGTTTAATTTGGTATAAATATTTTTCTTAGTATCTACCCAATTTCTATTGCTATGTCCATGCTTCTATTGCTTCTTGGAATCCTAATATGTATTCAGTACTGGAATGGCAAGTCATTATCATCTTGGGTAATATCAGGTTGGTGATGATGATTTCTTCCTCCTCACTGTAAGATGTACTTGCCATTATTATATAATTTTTAAGATGTTTTACTGTTTGCTTTTTCTTCATTGATGTGAAACTTCATATTATGTGTGAATTTATTACATTTTTCTGGTTTACACGTGTTAGATACATGCATTTTTTATCCCTGTAAACTCCAAGTCTAATTTTGTTCAGTTCCCAGCTCTGCAGTTCACAGAACATTAGTGAGGTGTTCTTACAGAGTTAAGATTTTCAGTGCCAGTCTCTGTCCCCTCTCCACACATGCACACTGCATCTTGCATCCCTGCATTTCAGAATTTTTGTTATTGTACCTTGTCTATATGCCCCTCTACTACTATGTCTGTATGTTAGAGTTAGCAGTACTTCATTCTACACAAATATTCCTTTCCACTGTGACAATTATTTTGACACTAGGCAAATATAAACAATTAATCAGTCATAGATACCTGATCATTAGAAAAAAAATGCTGTTACAGATAAATCAAGTGAAAAAAACCACCCCTGTCAGGTCAAGTTCAGAAAAACCCTTGCAAGCCTTAGTTCTGACACTCTGCAAACTCACCATAAAGCCCATGGCCTGCAACCAGCAGCAATATTACTGTATTTGCAGAACCAACAAGGAAAATCTGAAGCAGAAATGTCTCCTGCTGAGGAAAAACTGTGGTTCATCCACACCACAGGTGTACAACCCTCAGCGGAATTCTCCGGAACCTTATTTCCCTTTGGCACTTAGCACTGAGGATTCCCATCCCAGCCTCTCAAGGCGTTGGAGCAGCAACATCATGAGCAGTGCCTGTACCGCAGCTCTCGTCTCTCTCCAAAGGTACAGAGGTGGGAAAGGCAACGTACAGGAGAAAGTCAGAAGTTCCCTGCGCTACAACTAAACTCTGATTTCATTGTGAAGTGAATGATGACATTTCAGAAATTTCAGAAATTTATAATGTTTGGGGTTTTGATTGATTTAGGTTTGGTTGGATGTATGCTTTTGGAGGTTTTGGTTGGCTGGTTGGTTTGGGGTTTTCTTCTTGTTTTCCCAAGAGTCCTTCTCTTGTAGTTTCTGTCATTGACTTCTTTGTTAAAGTCTTTGAATACATTTTTCATAGAATTTCTTTTGGTTTGGTTTTAGTTTTTAAAGACAGTAAAATCCAACTTAAACTCATTAAGATGTAGTCATTCTGTGACATATTTTACTACTGCTTTTTCTTGTTATGTCTAAGCTACTTGAGTGTCACGGAGACAGTAAATAAAAGGGTTAAAAAGAATAGTCTTCCATTAAGTATCTCTGCATGTCATATCAGTAAACTTCCATATGATCACAAGCATCAGAGCCTTACATCAATGGTACAGAAATCTTAGCTCTTTTTAAATGTTTCATTTCCAGTCCCCTCTGGTTTATAAGTGTGAAAGCTGAGGAAAACTCTCAGAAATTTTTTAGCTCAACCTGATAAAATAAAATGGAGCACTCTCACACTAAAATTTGATTTTGATATCCCCCATCCCTTCCTAAAGAATTATGATGATGGTCCTACAGAACATCAAGCAGAAGTTTAATTAGTTTTAATGCTAGCAGTTTAGTGACAACCGAGACCTTTAAGTTTGCCACTCTGTTTGGAACACGACTGTATTTGGAGCAGACTGTCTTTCTAAGATATTAAAGAAGTCAATTTCAAATTCTGGATGGAGTTTTCTTAAAAATTTTGTAGCACATCATAAATTATAAATATGCTTTACAAGATAACTGAGGAATTTTTGCTGAAATGGCACTGGATCTCCCAACAACCTTCTGTTTCTGAGCCTCCTGGTTGTGAACTGACAAATGAGGAATGCAAGGACAGTGTTACTGGATTAGATCCCAATTTGATGATAAGTATAAACTGCTTGACATAGAAAAACTTCCAAAAATATCAATTTCATACCACATGTAATATGTGACAGTTATAATGGCTTAGAATTCGAATATGTTTTTAAATTTAATTATACTTCTACCAAAAATATTTTAGAATACCTTTATATAAGCTATGTTTACATTTTTAATTGGTAATGTGCTCAAGGAAGTGAAAACAGAATACATTTCCTACATCAATTTTTTTTGTGTGAAATTATACAAAGATTGATAAAAATAGGAAAAAATTCACCGAAGCATGAAAAATAAACAATAAAATTACTGGTGTTTGGAATATTCTTTAAAGGGTAACAGAAGGCTGCCATCTCCAGTATTTGAACTTCATGGGGATTAATTACAATTTGGAAGTGATGCCATAACTTGCCAAGTTGACTAGATGTGGAACAATCTGTAGCCTACAATTCAAAAATAAATGATCTATTCATTCAAAGTCAGTGATAATAATCGCATACAATCAGAAAACTGGAAGGAAGAAAATACCATGCATCTCCATTCTTTCCTTATACAATGAAGATTTAATTGGTTCATTATTTGCTATATCATCTTCCTGGAAGCACTCAGATATTTTTAAGTATGCATGAATCAAGTTGTGCAAATGAGCTATCTTCCCCTAAAATTCACGGCTGACTGGAAACTCTCAATCACTTCTGTGACCACCACAGCAGAATTTCTGTCGTCTTGACAAATACAGAAGTTACAACACCAGCATATGTGATGCTTTCACATAGTTCTGGCAGGCCATTACCATTGAGTAGATCTCCATAAAACTGCTTTGAGCAACTATACTCCCTTTCATAATAAAATAGTAGCAACGCACAAGAATCCAAAACCTAGACATTTTCAAAGAAGGTTTAATACAGAGTTGGTTTTAATTGAAAAATGTTAGGACACTGTTTCCTGTTCTTCCACATAACTGCTACTGTATAAAGCCACCAGAAAGGGCTCATCTCATTTTATTTTCATGTATGCATTTCAAGGGTATTAATCAAAAGCTTGCATGTAAGGCAGCTTGTGGAACAGAATATATAAACACCTTCAAAAGGAAAAGAAACCATCTCAAGGAATGTTGGTCTGTTTCAAGTTCTCTTATTCAACTTTATGTAAAACCTCTGATTTCAGTTGAAGTGCGTGACATTTCACATCAACTTATAAATCGTCAATTTATTATAGTATCAAAAAAATGAGGAAGTTTCTCTTTCAGTTTGGATTTTTTGACTGTCACATAAGTATTTACTGAATGATAAGGGCTTGGAAAACTCCATTCAGTAAAATTATGTTTCCCTATGTATTTCAAGAGCATAAATATTTTTCCTATGTGCACTTACTTTCTTGCTTTGGTCCTCTACAATTCTAATTCTAATAGTCTTATATAAGTCTTATAAGGTGGAGTGCCTTGCCTAGTGACATTCATACTGCAAATGTTGCAAAAAGGGTTAATTTTCTACTTCATGGGTGACCCTTATACCAACTGAAAGCACTAGAACTCACAGAAACATCTCTTTAATGACCCTCAGGCAACCTACAGCTTTTCTTTGCCGTTTGAGGGATGTTATGTCAGAAATGTTCTCTCGTTGTTTCCGGAGAGTATAAAGTAGAGTTATGGATTGTGTTACAAAATTGTACTAACCTGAAAGATCAGTCATATTTCAGGAACATTGTGAACAATGTCACCACTATTACTTCAGAGAGAGCCACAGGATCAAGGTTAAAAAGCTAAGTTGTATAAATAAGTAGGGAAATTGATATATTTTCATCTGAAAAAGAGAATAAAAAAGAATTTGCACCTATTACAGAAATTAAGAAAAAAATTTAAGAAATTACAGAAATTAAAGCATGCATAAAAATAGTGAGAAGTTCAGATATAAAATATTACTATTTTTGAATGCCATTAAAATGTTGCAGTTTAACCCATCTGGCAATTAAGCCCTGCACAGCCACTCATTCACTCCCCCACAGACATATGTGGGGCAGAATTAGAACAGTAAAAGAGAGAAAATTTATGGGTTGAATTACAGAGATTTTAATAATTAAAACAAAACAAAACAAAAAAAAAAGCAAGGACAAAAAGCTGAGCAAAAATACAAAAAGAGAGGAAAATAAAGCCAAAGAAAAGCAAATTATGCATAACCCCCCAAATTCTCACCACTAACCACCGATGACCAGCCAGTCCCTGAGCAATAGCAGCCCCCCACAAAGTTCATCTCCCCAGGTTTTACTGGTCACCATGATGTTGTATTGTACTGAATATCCCTTGGGTCAGCTGGGGTCAACTGTCCCAGATGTGTCCCCTTCCAACCTTTTGCCTACCACCAGCCTACTCACAGTGTGAGGAGCAGAAAAGGCCTTGACACTGTGTGCTTGACACTGAGCACAGCTCAGGAATAACTAAAACATCAGTGTTATCAAAACCATCTCCAGCACAAATCTAAAACGTAGCCCAATACTAGCTACTGTGAAGAAACTTAACTCTGTCCCAGCCAAAAGCTGCACAATAAGAAATTGAGATGATGGAACAGGAGATCCAGATCTTTCTTACTTACTAGGCATCCAAATGAGCAACATCAGAACGAGTAAATAATGAGGACTGTTCAGTAGAAGTTTAAATCCAAGGCAGAGGTATAAGATCTAGCCCTCCATGTGTTACTGGTGACAGGTGAAACATTTCTGAAAGAAAATGCCTCAGTGTTTCATACAGTCAGAATGGCCCAAGTGGACTAAAATTAATGAACAAGTTTTCCCTCTGGAGCTGTTTCAACTATTGAAGATTTCTTTCTCTGGATATTCATTAGGCATTCATAAATTTTAATGCAAGTGAAATATCTATTTTAAGAAAACAATTTTTATTAGGAAGAATTTCCATAGTAAAACAAAGTCTCACATTAATTTATTCACCACAGCAATCTCATGCATATTTTTGAAGATGTGGATACAGAACCGGGTTCCGAGGAACACAGGGATTGATTTTGCGTTCTTTTACAAAATGATAACTGTCTTACTCCCCCTTTTTACAAAACAGAGGTGGAATTCTCAGATTATTTTATGAGTGTAATTTCTCTGTCTCATACCAAAACCCTGCCTTCTGTGGCCATGGGCTTCCAGAGATAATACTTCTCACAGATAATACTTCTCTACAGAGATATCACTTCTTTATACTCCGTCACTGACAGACATACTTTTGTCTCTTTCGATTAACAAACATCTCAGGCAAAATTAAGAAAAAATTAGTTGACTGCTCCATGCTATTGCTCTTTCACTATAGTCAGTGGAGAAACAATGGTACTCCAAGCTGCATGTAGGTCCCTCTTTCTTAGAAAACTCTTTTAACATGGGATGATTTGCTCTAAGGAAGTGTTTGTTTCTTTCTAATGATTAAGAAAGCAGCCAAACTTCTATCTCACTTCTGAATTATGCTTCAGCTACTTAAATATAAGTCTCTAGTACCATTACAAATATTTTGTGGGTAATTTTCCTAGCCTCTAGCTGTTGCCCCAGAGGAATACATGTCTTCTGTGTTCCTGTCTCTTTAAATTGTAAAGAGTAAGAAAGACAGGTAAATTAATTTTTAACATTTTACAGGAAATGCCTTGAACTAAAATTTCAGAACTAAATTCTCTATGTTTTGATAAAAGGATTGGCTTCAGCACATCTTGGTGCTGCAAAATAAAGCTCTGTGTCAGAACTAAGACATAGAAATGCAGGCTTTAATCTTTCAGTATCCAGGGCATACTCACGCTGCTCATGTAATTAATTATGGAACGAAAGTTCAAGTTGTAATAAAATTTGAAGTGGCATGAATTAGTTCAACAAAATTGAAACTGGGGGACCCTGCTGATATTAGTGAAGTGCAGAAAGTTGGTTTTAATATTTGTGTCATTCACCAGAGAGATTTTCATTACCTACAATTCCACAGTATTAATCCATTTGAAAGAGACAGACTACTGAAAATTCATGACAGGAAATTCATGTAAGGGTATTTAAAAGAAAGATACAACTTCAGTCATGCCAGTCCAGCATCACTGAATTTAGCACTACTTCCCAACTGCAATGAAAAATACAAACTTGTGTACAACTGCAAAATGTGCAGAAGAAATAGAATTAAAAAGTGTGAGATTGATCTGACTTCTAGGGGTGATATATGTTTGACCAAATGCAGAAATCTAAAGTGGAAATACCATGACCATCTCTGAAATACCTCATGGAGAGAAATTCATCTTGCAAGAGCATAAGTCAGATCATAGGTGAGTCCAGTTCAAAAAGTACATGCTTCCTTTCACTGGCTAGAAACAGAGTACAAAAAATGTGTAAACAACTTAATTAACCATTTAAAATGAGGGGAGATTAAATATATTGCAAGAACTTAGTATCATATATTCTTTCCTATTATTATATGCATGAATATATTACTATATCACAAAATCATGCAATGTGTAGAAACAGAATGATTTCGATTGAGAGGGACCTTAAAAATCATCTCGTTCCAATCCCTCCTGCCATGGGCAGGAACACCTTCCACTAGACCAGGTTTCTCAAAGCCCCATCTAACCTGGCCTTGAACACTTCCAGGGATGGTGCATCCACTACTTCTCTGGGCAGCACATTCCAGTGCCTCACCACTTTCACAGCAAGGAATTTCTTCCTAACATCTGACCTAAACCTACCCTCTTTCAGTTTAAAGCCATTCCACCTCGTCCTTCATGCTCATTTAAAAGTCCCTCTCCAGCTTTCTTATAGGCCTCCTTTAAGGACTTACAGTGTGCTAGATCTCACCAGAGTTTTCTCCAGGCTTAACAACCCAAATTCTCTCAGCCTGTCTTCCATCTTAAGTCTATGGTATAGCACATATTGATAATACTACTCACTATTTAATATTTTACTGTATTGTTATGCATAAAACATTATATGATATACTTTAAATAGCACTGGGTTTATGATTAGTATTTGGGGAAGTTTTCTTTTTTCAAGAAAATGGGTTTTTTTTTTTCCCTATTATCTCTTTTCTTGTTTTGCATTTGGGAAGTGATTTGAGAATCTACATAGAGGTGTTTTGTGCCCTGTTACATGCTTTACTTCATCGTATCTGTCGTCCAGCTGCCATTCTAGAAGATTGCATCTCCTGTGTTCCTGATGTCATAGCTATCAAATCCAAGCAGATTTAACATGGAAATTGATGTGTCTGTTCAGATATTCGGTTTTGAACCATGTTTCACATTTTTCTACAATTTTCTTGTCATGGAAAAGTAGACATAAAATATTTCTCTCATATTTATGGAATGTGGATTAAAAATACCTCAAACTAACAATATGTGTGAAGGAAAAAAATGAATTTTTTTTTCGGCTTAACAACCTAAAGAATAGATTTGGTGACTCAACTGCTTTATAAACTGTGGAGAACACAGAGATCTTCTATGTCATATTGTTGTAACAAACTCAGTCCATGTATCAGATTTTCATCGAAGTCAAAATTACTGAAGAGATATTCTAAAGCCTAATGGTTACCTTTTCACCACTGGAAATTACTGGGATTTTTTTCATAGTGTCAATTACAGACACAATCAGGGAAGGACATCATTTCAAGTCAGGCCTGGGGTCAAGAATGCAGAAATTTATTTGAGAGTCTTATTTTCTTACTGCCTTTTTTGGAAACAGATATGAAATTATTCAGGACGTGACTTTATTTCAAAATGATTAAACACAAATGTAAATTAAAAAACTATGGGTGCTCACAACCTTGCTTGACATATTGCTTAAGTCCCCCTCTACTATGCCATGTACTTTGTATTATAAATACTTTAGTTTTGAAATGTGATTTTGGGCCGCTGGACTTTTTCTTCTGGGACAGATAACCTTCTTGGTTTTTGATTTACTTACAGATCTGCATTTGAAAAGGAGAATATTTTCAGGTCTCAAAAGTCCTTTCACAGAACTTTCTTCATGAGAAAGAACTTCCTGATAATCTAAGTTGTGGTTTTGTTTTGTTGGGGGTTTTTTATTTGTCATAATTTATTTCTATTTTTACTAAAGCTGTCTTTCAGTTCAAACAGTGATTATAGACATGATTATAGATCATATTTTATGTGATTATAGACATCAGTCACATTCTCCCGTAGCATTTGTTTTTTCTGTTCTGAACAAGCCAGATTATGTTATTTTCTGATTGCAAAATTCCATTTCAAACTATTAATTTTTCTTTGTAGTAGCTAAGTTTGAGTTCATTCTTTGTGAACCATGGATGACTAGAACTATATATTGTTTTTTCTATAAAGGTCCGATAAAACTTTGAACAGTAAAAACAATCTCAGTTACCTGTTTAGTCTATCTTGTTGGAAAATAAATAATTAGGGATTAATTCATCATTCCTTTGTCACACTCTGATTAAATTCCTAATTAGACAATTTTCTTTCCCAGTATTTATCTAATAATAAGGTCATGGTTTGCACCTGACATTTTTATTATTAGATCCTTAGTCAACAACTTTACTACCTGCATTGTTTCGTTTAATTTTGTTTAATGCTTGCAAAGATTTTTTATCTGTGGTATATGAATCTTCTGTACTGACAAGTATTCACACTGAGTTTCAAAGCTCTCTCAGAAGCAAATTTCATTTGCACATATCCAAGTCTTATTCCAAGGTAATTCTCCTTCCAGTATTACCTGTTTCTGTCTTCCTATTAGACAGCCATCAGCCACTCTGCAAGTTGTCTATTATTACTTATCTTTTCCAGTTCCATGTGATACTACAGAAAATATTTCACTGTCTTGAAGGAAGAAGTCATCTACCACATTTCTTGCAGTGAGAAACAAGTTTGTTTATCACAGAAATTTCATTTCAGTTCTGTATGATCTACCTCTGGTAAAATCAACAGAATTTTACAACAAATTACATTTTTTTTGACATCTGTCTTAGATTTTTTTTCTTAAATACTAATGCTGAATCTTTGCACTATAATAAAAGGAGCAGAAAATTTTCCTATTTTTGCCTCTTATTTTTTCTGTTACTCTTGAATCATGCAGCACTTCTCAGCTTTATAGTTCAATTAAAAATTTGCTTCTGAACTTATTAACGATGAAGGCACAGTGCTACCCCATTTTGTTATGATCCTTTTGGATCTGATTGAGCTCATATGCACCTCTTTTAGCTTTTGCACTGTTCTTACCTCCCATTTGTTACTGACTTTCATGCTCTTAGACAATTAGAGATTCTGAACTCTTTATACAGACCTGATAATAATGTCTTTTTAGAGTTCTCTGTGCACCAAAATGGCAAAGGATCACAGACAGATATACCTAGCCCTTCTCTCCTCAACAGGCTCCCTAATAAAAAGCTCAGGCATTTAAAAAAACCCAAATATACATCAAAACTAAAAATGAATCCCAAACAAAGCCCTCAACAAAATAAGGCATCTCAGCACTAAACTAAAGAGGATAAGAGACCAATTTGTAAGACTAAAGCCAAGTAGTTCATGTTGCTTAGGCCTATCCCTCTCTATAGGAGATACATATTTGAGAAAGGTTGATGTGGTGGTCCAAACAAGCAGGAATTGCACTAATACCTTAAATAATGGGAAAATGGTTCCTGGGTATCTTTTATTTAGCAGTGTAATAAGTAGAAGAAAGGAAAGGAAGGGGTATTCATACAACTCCTTTACTTTGCACTGTTTCCTTTCAGGCAGGTCCATGCTTTCAGCTTGATTTCAGTCAACTTGGTGACTGGCACAGAATTCTATATAGCCTCCTTTACTTTTTTCTGTAGGAGATTACTTTTTGAAGCCCTTCCGTGCTACTGTTCCCTGTTATTCTGAATTGGAAATCCTTAATTTCCACCTCTGTCTGACAAAACCCACAATCTTTTGAAATATCCTCTCATTTTCAATACCAAGTATAATGCTTGCTCTTCCCGAAACTGCACAAACTCCTCTTTCTCCAGAGATAAGAGAGTATTAAAATGTTTACAAAGATATCATCTGTCACACATGATGTAAATTTCAGGTGTTGAAAAATGCAGTGGAAGTTTATACCAAATCAGAGGAATGAAGTAGGTCAATGAAGTTAACATTGAATATATTCACACTAATTATTTCCCATATGAAATATCACCTCTTGCACAGACATTTATGAGTGTTGGATAAAAATCAATAATTTATCGGGATCTTCACATATTAAGACTTGCTTAGGGAATCACATCGCTCAAGCAGGATGATAGGTCACTAGAGAGATGGAAACAAAAGTCTGTATTAGAGGTGTCCTTGCAACAGCATCTTCAGCTCAATCAGGTGAAACTTCACAAACTGCTGTTCTGCTGAATTTCTGTGATGCACAGTTATATTTGTTCATATAAAAATACATATTCTAGGCTTTAGAATTCTGTTTATCTATAATTATTTATCATTCTTTTTCTATTTCTGTATCCTACAAACTTTATTAACAAAGCATTATCATTCATGGAACTGCAGAAAGGAGGAGTATTCTTATTTCTTAAGAAGGCAAAACAAATGTTTGTTTGAACAACAGAATAAATTAAAACTTTTATAATAAAAAAAGACAAAATAAACTGTATTTTTCTTGCAGAATGATAAATTCTTCACAACAAGTTTAAGAAAACAAATATTCTGCCTTTCTCCTCTTTTCTTCTTCACTGATGGGTGCCGATTCTTTTGGGTGCCACAAGGAAGGATCAAACCCTCTCAAGTAATATACGTATTTAACTAACTTTCTAAAGAAGGCAATAACAAGATTTAAAATATTATGTCCCTTCTGATATTAAAATCCCTGAGTTGATGCAGCATTAGATGAACCTCTTAGTGTGGCCATGGTGTGCTGCAAAGGTCCTGTCCGAGGGGACAATTTTGGGTAATGTGGTCTTCAGAGTTTTGTTAGATTTTTTAATATGAACTGTGATAGAAAAGGATGTTTGTATGAGATATAGCCTCACTTAATGACAAAGGCCACTGTCTAACAATTGTTTTTGCCAAGTGACTTCAGCCTCCAGGCTCTTCCATTACTATCAGCTATCTGGGCTCATACTCTGTGAAGGAATATGGGCAGCACAGCACAATCCAGGAGGTCAACAGATACGTGCAATCATGCCTGCTTAAGTCAGGTGTTATGCGGATCATTAAATCCCCAAAGTACAACATTCAGTCTGAGTCACTGCATCTTCTCTAGTTTGTGTGAATGAAAGGCAAAGGGTTCAAAGGAGGATACTGGCAAGAGACCTGTTACTGAGGAAAGTTATTTAGTCTTCAGGAGCTCAACTGGAATGTTTTCATCTGCTAGTCAGCTATCTGCTTTTTCCTTTTAATCTGTTAAATAAAATGAGAACTCAAGCAAGTGTAAACATGTCAAGATGAAATTATTGATTATGTAGAAAGAAGTATATGCTATTAGGAAATAATTTAGATTATATCTTCCTGAATAGATATAGAAATGAATTCAATCCCTTCCACCATAGGAAAGCTTTTGCATCACAGTAGGCAAATCACTTAATCCTCTCATTTCAAAAGTGGCAATTTATAACACATCCTATACTTTGTATGTCTGACACATTTATGACTTAATTACTGGGATAAATTATGCAGAAATGCTTATCATTCTAGGAAGTGGCTGAAATTACTGGAAGATTTGGGGGTGGGGAAAAGAAGGAAAGTACTGCAAGATATGAAAAAGAAAAAAACACTGAATGATAAGTGAATGTGGTTAATTCTGTACCCTGACTACAGCAGATTCTTCTGGAAGAAAAGGGATTTAGACATATCATGGATGAAGGATGCTCTATCCTAACTCTCTCAGGTTAAAGTTACATTGCTGTGCTACAGTGGTTTATTAATTATACTTTTTTTAGTTTTTAATGATCCCATAAGAAAAATGGGAAGAGGAATGAAATGTATACTTAGGCTATAGTCAGGGATTTCACATAACTAATCCCAACCATCACATAAAAAGCCAGATAATGGGAAAAAGATTGCAAGGCATTATATGACAGTCTTGTGTGTGATGGAAATATTAGAAAAGATGGTGAATGCATGTTAGCATATTCAAGAAACCACTAGTTTCTGACCCTTCGAAGAGCATATGTTGCAAGCGATGTTCCCCAGGGAACAGTATGGGGTCCAGTCTAGTTCATTCATACCTCAGTGACTTGGGTAAAGGGACAGACTGCTCCCTCAGCGGGTTTGCTGTTGATACAACACTGTGAGGAGTGGCTGACACACCAGAAGGATGTGCTGTCATTCAGTGAGATCTTGACAGGCTAGATTATTGGGCTGAGAGAAACTTAATCAAGTTCAACAAAGGTCAGTGTAGTGTCCAGCACCCAGGGAGGATAAACCCCACTCACTATTACAGGTTACGGATTGACCTACTGAAGAGGAGCTCTGCATAGAAGGATCTGGGAGTCCTGGTGGACAAGTTAACCATGAGCTCTTAATGTGTCCTTGTGGTCAAGAAGGTCAGTGGTATCCTCGGGTGTATTCTATAAACAGAAACACAGGAAGTTTCATCGGAATATGAGGAAAAACTTTACTGTGAGGATGGCAGAGCCCAAGAACAGACTGCCCAATTATGGCAGTTTTAATTGCTTCTGGTTATTATATTCTCGTTAATATGTCCTTAATCTGAGCTCTTACTGCCTTCCTAATAGGGACAAAAAAATGTCCTTTCTTTCTCAGATTATCATATACTAAGAACACTCAGGTAATACATCTGAGCTCTAATCCTGTTGTTAAGGAATTATGTATTTGTAAATATTACTCATTGCATACATTTAATTCAATGAATCAACAATGTAATTTGCTACAATTCATCACAACTGAAAGAAGAGAATGTAAACTTTGACTTTTATCTGACTTGCCCACTCTGTGTTACAGTGGATAATTCTATTAACAGAAAGAGGTATAAACCAAAATTTAGTTGTTAACATAAAATTCTAAAATAAAAAAATAGGAAATACTATGAATAATATTTTACATTCCTTTTATATTCCTGGCGAAAGGAATATTTTGAGAAAAAGGAGATGACATCTGTCTTTTTTTAACAATTTGAAGGAATTTGAATGAGATTTTAACTTTTTTTATACTGCTGGTAAGAGGAAAACATTGCAGCCAGTAGATTCAAAGAATTTGGACATGTCTTTAGAATTAGAATTGAAATAGTTCAACTACTTAAAATAACTTAGCTTTTTAGATTTACAGTTTCAAAGACCTGGATTCAGATCTATAATTTTTGATTTAGTCAATTGGATATTCAAGATTCAATACATGTATATATATCCTTGTGTTCTCTTGCTGTTGTACAGTTTCATTCCTTCTTTACTTTCACTGTCTTCCTTTCAGTTTCATACCAGTTAAGGGAAGACTTAGAGAGAGAGAAAGAGAAGATTCCATATATTGCCCTCCACATGAAAAGGAATTTTTTCACGTATCAGCCTATAACATTTCTCTTGAGCACAACATCGTTAATTATAGGCAAGGAAATAATTACAGGTTTGCAAATGTCTTTAACAGTTTAACAGTAACTATAGAATGCTACTTCACCAGTTATTCCTTCAGGTGGTGTTAGACTACTAAAGAGTATAAAAATCAAGGTTATTTTCCTTAGTTAAGGTATTTAAATTTGTACTGGACTTTAATTCTTCATAGTACACAGAGTAACAAGCCATCAAACTAGCTCCAAAACACAGACCGTTGCAAACTGGGATTAGATGCATGAATTACTGCCATGGTTTAACTGCAGCTAGCAACTAAGCATCATGCATCTACTTGCTCGCTCACTACCCCTCCCCCCAAGTAGGGTGGAGGTAATATTAAGGAAAAAAAAAAAAAGGGAAAAAATGTGTGGGTTGAGATAAAAACAGTTTAATAATTTTTTTAAAAAATACAAAAAATAGGATAGAGAGGAAAATAAAACACAAGAAAGACAAGTGATACAAATAAAAATGATTGCTACCAGCCAGATGATGCCCAGCCAGTCCCTAAAAACCAGGACTCCACTGTCAACCTCTCCACCAGTTTTATATGCTGAATATGAAGCCATAAGGTATGGAACATCCCTTTAGTCAGTTGGGGTCAGCTGTCCCAGCTGTGTCCCCTGTCAACTTCTCAATCACTCCCAGCCTGTTGGGGAAGTCTGAGGGGCAGAAAAGGTCTTAATCCTGTGTAAGCACTGCTCAGCAATAAGGAAAACATCCCTGTTACCAGCACCGTTTCCAGCACAAATCCAAAACACAGCCCCATAATAGCTACTATGAAGAAAATTAACTCTATCCCAGCCAAATCCAACACAGATACTGTTTTTAACTCCAACTATTCTTTTTAACCTCACCTACCATCTTTCTCCACAGTGGCTTTGTATCAGACAAGTTTTTGTTCTGCTCTTTGCTACCAGTGCTCTACTAAACAGTTTTCTTTCTTCCTGATTTTTACCAAAATATATTTCTGTTCTTATCAATGTCTTAAGGATTTTAGTCAAATACCTTTTTAAGTAACTGGTTGTAAAGCACTGCTTTATTTCATCTTATAAATTCTCTTCAGAAACCTTATTAATATTAGCTTTGTAAGCTAAAATAAGACTGCTAAAATAAGACATTAACTAGACAGACATTTTACATTTCAGGGAATTCTAGCATCACTTCATTGTCCTTTGATCTATCGCTTGGTCTACGAATGTATTTATATATTGATAGGCAATAATATTTGCTTTATTGATAATACGTGCTGTAGCTTTATCATTAAAGAGCCCACGTAAAGAAACACACTTGAAAGTACACACAAGACTTAAAACTGAAGCGAGGGTAATGAATGAGAAATTAAGTCACCATGTAACCAACACAACTTTACATAAAGAATGAACATATAATTAAGTTCCTATTGATGTGTTAATATGTTAGTTTTCAGATATTTAATTGGAAATTATCAAGGCAACTGCAAATCAAGTCGTTTTAACTGCATATTTACAACTATAATATCTTTTATTCATTCATCTGGTAATTTTAG
This sequence comes from Gymnorhina tibicen, assembly GCA_013399875.1. NCBI lineage: Eukaryota > Metazoa > Chordata > Aves > Passeriformes > Artamidae > Gymnorhina > Gymnorhina tibicen. The sequence continues at coordinate 71,437 of VXAZ01008979.1, read as the reverse complement.
CTTACCCTTTTTTCAGCAATTTATGCTACTTTAAAGGTTGTTTGTGTCTTTTTGAGTTTTTGCAGTGCTGTTTATTCAGGCCAAACAACACTGAATGCAGGCTAAATTTTGGCAGATCAGACTACGAGACAGAGCTGTTTTCTCTACTATATACCTTTCGATTCTAACTTGTGATTGTAGTAGTTTGAAGAAAATTCAAGGAGCCATGAGGAGGCAAAATCAGAGTTCCAAGTGATCAGTCTATCACAAAAAATTGTACTTACTGTTCTCTGAAGCCTGACTATATAAGAAACAATGACAGAGTTCACAGTCCTTACTTTTCTTCAAAAAAATAAGTTTGTGTTAGAGGTTTTTAAAAGTAAGGAAAAGCAGTAGGGAAAAAAAAAGAAATTAATTACTTGATTTACATTTGTGACTATGGTATACATACAGCATATAATCTCTTATTGCTTTGAGCCATGAACTGAAATGGATGTACCTAGGCAAGATTTATTAAAAAGTTTTTCAACTTTTTTTTTTTTTTTTTTTAAACTGATAAATTTTTAAAGCATATGATCTTTAACACATGAGAAGAGGAAGACCATTCAGTTCATGGCTGAACTTTTAAGTAAGGCTGTCAGATAATTTTGCCAATTTAATTTTGTTTCATGGGATGGACACTGCTCACAGATACCAGGGGATTTAAATGAACACACAGATACCAGGGGATTTAAATGAACACACACACACACTTTCTAGACTTGTTCTTTGTTTTAAGCATAGAAAGTATCTGATTGATAATTCACTATACCTTTTCTGAGAAAGTAGTAATTTAATAGCAAACATTTGACATAGAGGAAAAGCAAGCACTGTTTAGTCACTTAAACACAGCAAATTATTTACTATACTGGTATACATTTGCAGTGAGTTTCAATGCAATTTTGTAAAGTTTTGTTTTTTCCCCTCATAAAAATGCTCTTTGGAAATGACATTACGAACCTTTTAGAGTCTTTGGGGCTTGATCCGCTACATTTGCACATATTTATTTTTAAATAAATTATTTCTGGTATTTCTTGAGGTTTGGGTTTGTTTTGGTTTTTTGTAGGAAAAAAGCTAACTGAACAAGTGATAGCATTTTGGGGAAAATGATGAGATTTACTATTCCTAACTGATTCTTCAGTGGTTTTTTTCTGTAGTTCAGAGTCCAATTGCATTCAAAAAGATAAGATGGATAGTTAAAAATTGGGCTGTGAACAACTGAACCTGGAAATATCACAGAGATAAAACAGCTAAATAGGGAGAGAACAAAATGTAAAGAGAATTTATAAAAGGCAGACTTGTTCTGTCAGCCTTCTACTCTTCCTGTCTAAGCTTTCCTTTTTCTTTATGAACCTGCACACTACTTATGAAGAGAGTAATAAAATTTGCAGGAAAACTTCCTATGCATTTTTTAAAATTTAACTACTGCATTTACCTTACAATACTGTGTATTCCAATTTTTCATGTGACCCATTATGTAAACACTGCACACCCACAAAAAAACGAGGTAACAACCACTGCCTCCCCCCCAAAAAAAAGTCTAACAAAATTAACTTGATTGAAACTCAAGTCTGTCTGCAGTTTAGGAGAAAAAGGAGTCTGACCAAACTCTAGCTCACAGGAGGGCTGCCTACTGCTGATTTTTATTATCTTCAATTATTCAGAAATGATGCCCTTTCTTTCCTTGAAGAGAGAGTTAGTTGTCCTAATTACCTCTCAGACTACAAAGATGTTTCCCTGAGAAGATTGTGATATATATCAGTGCTGTTTCTTTGCCAAAATGCTTTTGTGCTCTTCTTTGTTAATGCTCTATTAGTTGCAGAAGGTGTCCTTTTCCAACTCATAAAGGTTTTTTCCCCCAAAGCAAAAAATATTCCCTCACTATAATGAATCATACTATCAGACAAGAGTATCAAATGAAGGTATATATATTAGATATTTGTTCTTTCTGTCTCTAAACGACTTCATACAGCATAATATAAGCAATGAGATGCAAGCAAACAATAAATGTCTTTGGTTTTGATAATGAACTAATGAATGGAGTAGCCAGAAATATCTCTGGGTATAATAGCATTTATAATAATTTTGGCAATTAAAAATATGTTCACTTCAGAGGTTTGAATTCAGTAAAAAAAGAAAAAGCATTCTATGACCTTAAAAAGGAGTCAACTCGTAAGCTATAAAAGAGGAAATTATCAAGGATGGGAAAGAATGAATATCAGTTGGACTGCTGAGAAATTGTCTCATTTATGCCATGAAATACTCAGGAAGTTATTGCAAGGATAAATTTATTATTTGAAATTTACTGATTTTCTTATAGGCTGATGCATACTAATGCTCTAATTAATCACTTTGATGACTCTCAGAATGTATTTAATTGCAACTAACTTTAAAGGTGTATACTGTGGATATTGTTCATTGTTCCAAACTTTTGATACATGATTCATCCAACCAGAAATAGACATCTGCTTTATAAGGAATTCGGTTTGCTTAAAAATGTGTCCATGTCACAGACAACTATATGGAGAGACTTGGGTGACTCCAGAACTCTGTCCTAGATGATGTAGATAAATTTCCATGTCTGGAGAGAAAATATATGCTCCATTTACCACAGATGATCACCAAACGCTGTAATACTTTTGCTTCTTTGTAGTGTTTTCTATCCCTCCTTTAACAATGCTCAAAGCCAACCATCAACAACAGTCAACGTTTATAACACCAATATTTTAAATCAGCAAATTTGTAGGAAACTCACAAGTTCAATGCTCATTATGGATTTTATTCTTACAGAGCGTTAAAGACTATTTTCCATATACTATTATTTCTGCAAAATACTACTGATACTTAATATAAAATATGTGTTGGAATCTACTGGAATCTACTAAAAACAAGAAAAAATTGAGCTAAAACAATTTCTTATGTTTAAAGAAAATAAAATTGTGCATCTATTTCACTAGATCAATTTACCACTGAAATTTTACATTCATCTATAGTGTTCAGGATTTTGATTATAAATTAATATACCTCCTTGAGAAAATTTCAATAATTCAGTAGTTGCAACACCACCCTTTAATTTCATTATGGTGGTTACATCTTTGCAGTACAAAGTAAAGTCTGATAAAAAAATCTCATTGACTTAATTCGAAAAATTATTCAGCTGCAGGAATAAGCATTTTTTTCACATATATTACTACATAATTATTATAAAATTTCTGTTTCTCATTTATGTACCTCTAATATATAAACAAATGTTTATCAACTTGTTACATATAAAGATGTGTGTATATATGTGTATTTTCTTCCTAGCATACAATCTTCTTGACTAAAACTTCTCAAATGATCCCAGTTAGGTGAAATTATTGATCTCATGATGTCTCATATTTTATTTTGCATATATTATTATATAAATATTTTATGTTTTAATTATCTATTTACAATATAACAATTCCTAACATGAGATTGACTGCTGTCCTTCTTACTGGATGAGAATCAATCAGATAATGATAATTTTCAGTTTTCAGGCATTATGCTTAACTCTATCTGCTTTCCTAAATATAGACATCTTCTGTTATCTACTTTTGAGTATGTTGATTAAAAAAAAAATCCTCTTTTTTCCTCCCCCTTTTTTTTCTTATTCAGGAATTCAGGAGTTGATGCTGACATGAGGACTAATTTCAAAAGCATGGCTGGCTTACATATTTGACCATTACTATTCAGAGTCCATATCTTAAAGGTTCTTTTTTTCTAATTAAAGCCAAGAAAAAAGGCAGTGGAAATGTCCATAGACTTATTTCCTCTCTTAGAACTAAAGACCTTGAAATTATGGAGGTTCAGGGATTGTAGTTTTGAAGCCATTACATCAGATCTGCTAATTAAAAAAAAAAAAAAAGAAATTTTTAATTTTCATTTACATGCTGCATTTCATTTACATTCCTAAAATAGTCAATTTTAGGAAACTATACATGAGAAAAGTGATATAAATCTAGAAAAATTGAGCACCTCTTGACTACAATACAAATTAAAATGAAGCAACAATTCAAGCAACTTTTTGTACACTTATTATAAGGACTTATTACTAACAAATTTTTTAGCAGAAAATTTAGTAGGAACATAGTTGCTTATATTCAGCTAATCTGCTAGTTGTGCCACCTGTACATGGGAACTGGTCAAAATAAAATTTTACTTACGTCATCTCTACCACCTGTGATAGAGTAATGTAACTGCCACATGCAAAGAAAAATGTTTTAAAAGTATTCAATGCTCATGGTCTTATAAAAAGAAAACTTTTATAAACTTAGTAGATACAAATAATATAGGATTCTGGTTATGGTTTTTTTTGTTCTTTGCATGACTGCCCTGTGCTACAGTGTATTCTATTACCATGAGCTGTTGAGACCAGGTGTAGCAATGTTCCTTGCCTCCTCCCTCTGGACTATCTCCTGTTAATGGGCNCTGCAGTCACCATCTAACTGGACTGTTACCAACCCCCTGATTATCAGGGGGTCAGGTTTGTGCTCTGACCTTGTCAGTGGGTTGTTCTTTTTCTTTGCATTATTGCATTTATTTTATTTTATTTTTTCCTATTGAATTGTATTTCTGACTTGGAGTCTCTCACTAGTTTGCTTTCAAACTAGTACAAAGACCAAACCTTTTAATGGCAACACTTCCATGTTGTCTTCTATTTGTTATCAACTTTCACAAGCCACTAGAACTATGAAAATGAATTATTTATATATATTTATATATATACACACTAAATGTTCTATGCTATTCATTCAGATGAAACATTTTTCTATCAAAAAATCTGTTATTGTCTAGTTATGTTGTTCAAAACCGTAATTTTAGAATAATTTTTAAAAGGAGGTATCTATATTTATCTCAACCAATAATGTGGTTGAGACACTAGAAGAATTCAGAGTAATCTAGATTTTTTTTATATGAAGTTCTAGACTTATATGGCTGTGGACTGATATGCTCACAGAGACCTATGATCAATACCTCAAATTCAATCAGTTCCTTTGCACTATGAAATTGAAGTAACTTCTTAATTCAGATCTCTGAATTAGGAATAAAAGTTATATAGGATAAACACCTGAATTGGGTCTGCTTTTAAAGAAAATAAAATAACTTAGATTATGTCTTGCATGAAAACATTAAAATGGTTTTCCTCTCTCTTTGTATCATAAAGAGAAACAAAGGAATCATAAAGGACATCTTTATCATTGCTTTTACCTCCACTGAACAGTTATTATTCTTTGGCTTGTATTGCTGAAGAAGAAGGTATTCCAGCATGTGGAATGCTGTAACAACAAAAACATCCCTGAAGTATGAGACAGAGATTGATTATCGGAAGTTTTAAAAACAGACACCAATTGTTTAAATGCTTGAGCATGAAATGATCAGCTTTTTTTATCAGATCTGTAATTATATTTGATTATACCTTGGAAGCTGTAGGATGTGGTTTATCAGTAGTTGCATGGATTGAAAACAAAATATAATTCACAAAATTGAAGTCCTATACTTCACTACTATGGTTAAATCCTCTTACCTTTTTTTTTTTTTTTTGTCAGCTGACCACTCCTCCCATTGTATACTGTCCTTACAGTAGTTAATTTGCTTAATGTTTTAATGCTCCCAATTTTGTCACAGTTTCAATTATATCCGTTATTTTCAAAGTTTCTTCTAGAAGTAATAGTGATTAATATTACAGTTTAATACAAAGGAGTCAACAATCAAAAACTGATTTTCACTTATAGACCAAATTATAAGGTTGTGTTTCTTCACAGAGTTAGGGTGATGTTCCTAAGATAACTAAAATAAGCACCTAAGAAATCCAGAGCATGGCCACATAAGAAATAAATGGAAGTCAGAAATCTTGAAATTTGCTCTTCCTGACGCTGGGAAGGTTCAGATCATCTATTATCAATACCATCAAAAGAAACATGAATGGAACTTATCTCTAGACTCCTATATTTATTTAGGTGCCTAAATGTAGAAATGGATTTCAGCTCATACATCTAAATACAGAGTGATCTGTATTTAGATTTAGTTGCCTAAATACAGGTTTCTAGTGCTTGCTCACATGATATATGCTGCTCTGCTTGAACTCAGGCTGCATCCTCAGCTGGTGTCCTGTAGGACATCTGTAATACATCTGCCAGCCTTAGCTGAAACTGTCTCAGATAATCTAGGGAATGTAAGAGGTGGGCAGATTCTTATGTTTAGGCACATGATTCAGTGCTTGAGATGTAACGTCCCACAACAGAGGGAATAGATGTATAAATCTAGTATTTTATGCCATTTCAGAGAACCAAATGTATTTCAGTTTACCTTCAGCTGTCTCTGCTCTCAATCCTGTATCCCATTATCAGCACTCTGCAGATGTCTTTGATATCTTAGAAAATATTGGAGAGTACAGGATGTAAGTGTGCAGGCAGCTGAACTGAGTATCTGGTCACCACAGTGAATGGACCCTAGAGAATTATTCATTTGACCAAATACATAGACTTTTACTTCAATGAATACTTTTTCAGTACTTCATTTTCTACACTGGCTATTACAACTGTTTCCACACTGAGCAGCATTTGAGGTGTCCTGAGCAGCTTATTTGTTTTCTTAGAATAAAATAGGCTTTTTCAGTTGGAAGTGACCTACAGTGATCACCTAATCCAGCTTCCTGAACACGTCAGAGCTGATCAAGGTAAAGCATGTTATTACAGGCATTGTCTAAATGCCTCTTAAACACTGACAGGTTTTTAACACCAACCACCTCTCTCTATGAAGCGTGTTTCAGGATTTGACCACCCCCTTAGTGAAGAAATGTTTCCTAATGTCCAGTCTGGACCTCTCTTGGTGCAGCTTTGAACCATTCTCACGTGTCTGATCACTGGGTACCAGGGAGAAGAGATCAACACCTCCCTCTGCACTGCCTTGTCAGGAAGCTGTAGAGAGCAATGAGGTCACTGCTCAGCCTCCTTTTCCCCAAACTAGACAACTCCAAAGTCCTCAATCATTCCTCATGGGACATTCCTTCCAGCCCTTTCACCAGCTTTGTTGCCCTTTTCTGGACACATCCAATTGCCTTCACATCCTTCTTAAATTTTGGGGCCCAGAGCTGCACAGGGTATTCAAGGTGAGGCCTCACCAATACAGAAGGATAGTTCCTTCTCTTGGCCAGGTATCTCCACCTAATTTTCAAACTTTAGCAATAATTTAGGAATCTCCTTAATCACAGCAATCTGAAGAAAGGCATGATGTTCAGCCTGATATGGGAAATACACTTTTAAAAGCTGTATTGAAACTGTTTATTCTAGCTCAAAGTTCAGCTAAAATATAGTAGATTACTAAATTACTGGGTTTGTGCAGATTAAATTCAATTCTTCAGTGTCAGTTAGCTTTGCTAACAGTAGGTTTGCATTAGCATTATAGTTTGTAATTTATATGGGAGCTTTAAGGTGCTAGCAGATGCAGTAAAAACACATCACAGTCTGCCTTGGCCAAAGTTCACCTCATACAAAAACTTTTAAATCTCTTCTTTTCACCTCCTGTAACAGACTTTGAAACCGATACATTTACAGTATTGGTATCATAACCCCATGAATCTGACAATTTTCTAGTGTTACAGTGGTTGAACGCATTTTGCGATTGAATTCTTACAGGAAATAGTTCTTTACTTGCATGGTACTTCTTTCTAACTAAGCTGTCACTAAAAAAAACCCAAACCCCCACACTTCTCTCCTAAAATCTAGAACTGCATGAGAAAATGACTGCCAGCTTTGATGTTATCACAAATCAGTGAGAAAATTTGTGGCAGATTCTGATCTTTGTTACACATTGTAACCTAAAGGAATCTCTGCCATCTCCTCTAGAATTGTTCTTGGCTGATGCCGCTTCACAGATTCAATTTATCTAGTGTATGATTTTTTATCAACTGCTTTAGGTTGTGTTTTCTTTCCATCAACGTGAAAATTTTAAAAGCAACATTGGGGCTGAACCTGCATACTAGAAGTACACACATACACAGAATAGACTGAAGATTTTTAAAATTGCTCAAGACATTTTAATATTCAGGGTGTTGCATTATGTATTGCTATTCCATGCAGGCACAGCATTTAAGAACTGCAATATTTCTCCTGCTGTGTTTCCAGCCTTCTTTGACTTGATACTACGTAAATCACATTACAAATATCTCTTTCAGATTACTGTACATTTTTGAAAAAAAGATATTCCCCACACAAAATAATTTTCTAAGTGTTAAATCAAAATAGTGTGTATTGTTTTCATTATATTTTATTCTACAGAAGAATGCAAAGGCAAATAATGAAAGAAATAGGCCTTGGAAAAGCTACTGAAAAGTCATGACTCCTAATTAGATTTTTGATCTGATCTCTGCCTTCACAATGGTCTGAAGCAAAATAGGACAATTTACAATCTTAAAATTTCCAGATTCTGAGATGCTCAATGTTAAAGCTCTGAATATGAACTAGTATTAATTGTTGTCATGGTTTATGAATGGTATTTCCCAATTCAGTGCCCCCAGCGAGACTCTCCCAAACCACAGCCCGATCTCTCACTCCCCTTCCCCTCACCCTTGCCACTGTGGTGGGATGGAGTTGAGAACCGGAGGCACAAAAGGCAAAGATCACAGGCTGAGATAAGAACAATCTCCTGGGAAAAGCAATGAGATAGGAAAACAAACAGTAACAGCACCGATATTAAAACCAAAAGTGTACAATAGAGAGAGAGTGATTAATGTACAAAATGCTCACTGAGCCTGATCCAGCCCGACCACAGCCGGTGCCACCCCGCTGCTCTGCCCGGCCTGGGACTGCCACCACGCTACCCTGTCTGCTTCTCCACCAAGTGTTCTCCCAACCAGAAACCACGCCCTTTCTATCAGAAGTCAGAGTCCCTCCTCCCTGTCCCCAGCAATGAGGTGAGGTTATATCAAATAACATGCTGATCCTGGCCGTGCCCCCTCAGCCACTGCAAAAAAATTAATACTGTCCTTGGCTGAAACCAGGGCACCTGTAAAAACCTCCTAGATGGAATTATACTAAAAAGGATTTTAAAGTAACTATTAATTTTGCTGGCTTAAAGTATTCATTCTATGACTAATGGATTGTTTAATCATGCTACATTGCTGTTATTGAGAAAACTACCCCATTGCCATTAATAATACAGTTAATTTATTAATTAATTTAATTTGTGTTGTTTTTATTTAATTCTGCCCAGAATGCTTTTCCTAGTATTCCAACAAATCATTTGATCACAGAAAAAAAAATTAAATAATTATATGATTCTCTAGTCCAACTCATCCCTCCAGGAAAAATAATTTACTAGCAATAAATCAAAAAATATTGACCTCAGTGACTGACTGTGGGAATCAAAACTGCTGGGGACTTGTTGTGCAATATTAAATTTTACTCAGTTTCTAACCTCAAAACTAAATTATCATTCTCCTAAGTCTAATTTTATTAATATACGCGAATCTGAGAGCATATTAATAAGTCAGCAGTCATTTACTTCTCCAAAAAGCTCTATAGTTTCAAGTGAACACATCAATGCTGGAAACTCTGCATGTTCATAAAACACTGTGAGTTAAATTCCTGGTGGCAACAAGCGTTACAACAAATAAATCCACAGATGCTCAATTCACAGTGTCACAGAACTACTCAAGAGGAAATAGATTTTGCACTGTGTTTTGCTGCTCCTTCAAGAAACTACTCTTCAGTCTTAACAAACATCCGTTAACTCTTTCTACTGACTGGACCATCTGTTCAAGTCAATTGGATGTCCCTTAACATTCAAAACCTCCAAAATTCTTTCAGAAAACAAGGATTATGACTGATTATTGCTACATAATAATAAATAGACCTCAAACCCATACAGTTAAATAATGAGCTTCCCTGGAAATAACACTTTGGTATCTTAACTTCAGACCAAAAACCAGCTCCTAGGGTGACAAGTTTCACAGCACTGTAGAATATTCTTTTTCCTACAAAAGCATTAATCATTTAATTGTATCACTACTTGTGATCTTTTATTTTATTTATATTGACATACAAGAGAAAATATATATACTTATTTTTGACAGTGTGCAAGTAGACATCAGATAGCAACAGTACTTAAAATGAGGTATGAAAGACAATTTAAAGTATAGTTGACAAATTTTGCAGTATGTGTCCAAGTCTAGCATCAATTAAAAGATTCATCTCACAGCACTAATGTTGTTTTCCCATACAATTGAATCACAGATACTGCAGTTGCAACTAGAGCAGTTTTGTGCAATGATTCACTTTTTAAAATTACATCAAATTTTCATCTCCTACAGTACTGTAAAAGTACATTGATTAGAAGAAAAGTACAGTTCAAGTAAATAAAATCTAACCGTGGTATCTAGTTGATACAACTGGGAGGCCAAACTACTGAGGTCAAATTCATACTGCTTTCATCTATTAATATTACTAAAATAGTAACAAACTACATTCTTTAGCATGATTTTCTCCCTAAACTTTCCAAATTATTTTTTTTAATAACCCTCTCTGTTACTGATGTAAAGCAATCCATTTGGTACCTGTGACAATACTCATCCATTGACACCATTTCAAAACTAAAATTTTTCCACCACCCCGCAATATTTTCAAACAGTCTTGCCTTAATTTGCAGGGCATTGCTTTTGTTGTAAAACAATTTCATATTTTAAAGGATATGCGAGAGGTATGAGCCTGAGTACAGTTTGAGCTAAAAGATATATTACTGCCAAGGGGCTTTTATGTGGCACACTCAAATGATCATTAGTGACACATTTGAATAGCTCCTAGCTTCTGTCATTGTAATTTTCCGAGACTTCACTAGCAGTGAATCCTTAAAAGGACTTCCCCAACATATTTCATACATTCCATCCAGAAGTTTTCTCTGACAATATTCTATATCAATTTTTTGAAAGAAATCTAATTTAATTTCAGTAAAGTATAGAAATCCAGATTCAGAGTTTAAATTATATGCCTTTATTTCACTCATCATAAAGTTATAATTTTGAATTAAAGATCCTATCTAGTGACTTAACTGACTTATAGGGTTTGTTTCCTTTCCTTTTCCCAGGAAACATACATAGGTAAAAAAAATTATATTCACAGAATCATGGAGTCTGGAAGTGACCTCTTGAGACTATGTAGTTGAACTGATTCTGATCAAGCAGGGGCAGCTACAGCAGATCATTCAAGACAATATCTGGTTGAGTTTTAAGTTCCTCCAAGGACAGAGACTCCCACAGACTCACTGGATATCCTGTTCCAGTGCTCAATCACTCTCACAATTAAAAAAAGAATTAAGAAAACCCCAACTCTATCCTTCAGATTTAATTTAATGTGTTTTCTACATTATGATTTTTGCCTGTAGTCCTGTCAGTGAGCACTACTGAGCAAGAAGAGCCTGGCTTACTCTTTTCTACTATGTTCCTTCAGGTTTTTAAACATTTTACTAAACTCATCCCTAAACATTATTTTCTGCAAGCTTAACAAGAACAGTTCCCTCAATCTCTTCTGAAATGAAAGATGCTCCAGTCCCCTGACCCATGGTCACATGATGCACTTACTTCAGTAATTCCATGTCATACTTGCACTAGGAAGCCCAGACTCAGACACAATACTTCAGGGGAAGATCACCAGCGCCAGCTTTGGTGGAGTCATGGAAAAAGTGAATCATAGAATATGCTGAGTTGGAAGAGACCCACAAGGATCACAACTCCTGACCCTGCACTGGGTAACTCCAAAAATCTGTGTGTAGAAATCACAAGCCTCCTCCTTTATTTTTCTAAGATAAGTACGTTGAATGGTTTAGTCTTCTCCAATAAAATATCCATCCCTACATATTAATTTAAAGTATTCTGTCTCTTCTCTAATTTCAATTTCTCTTTTATTGAAAAGTGTGATTAAGAAATTCAGAGGGGGGGGTAAAAAAGAATCACTATTTGTTTCTTCAGGAATACTCATGCTTCTCTGTCTCAAATTAAAGTATCCGGATGTATATCTTCTATTATCATAGTGAGAGAAAAACAACCACAAATACCCTTCCATGATCTCCCATTAGTTAATATTCTACATCCAGAATTTGTGTTGAAACAAACAGTAAAACATAGCTAATATAATATTTTGTGACTCTGAGATTCATAATTATTAGAATTACTTTTTGTCCTCTTTTTGCTTAATTTCTTCCTCAAATATCAGGATTTCTTCTCTTTTATTCACTCTGTAAGTAGATCTTGAATGTTGTTACATTTTCTATATAATTGTTAGTTTGAAGGTAGCCTTTAATGATTTGTTCTAAAATTTTGTATTATACTGAGATCAAGTTAAACTAGAAAATCTGTGGTTTTCTTTTCATGTAATGTGTATTTACACGTATTTGTTCTACTTAGTATTCCTCACTCATACACTGTGTGCAGATAGCATAAAATAGGGCTAGTTGACAACTGTGTGAGCATAATTTTAGTTAGACCTACAGGACAAGGGCATAGCTTAGTTATAGTGATAGGGGAATACCTTGCACATAAACACGCTGCTAAGCACTGGCTGTTATGGAAGATGCAAACGTATCAATCATTGTGACAGTTTCGAACATGTCCAGAGTCTTGCAGAGGAGTAAACCACGACTGATATGTTTGTTAGGCACTGAGTGACTGTGAACAGGACACTCAGGAAACAGGGATCCCAGTCCTGTAACCAGTATTTCCCAGGGTCATTCACAGAAGTCAGGTCCTAGCCCAACACCATACAAAGTATGGATGGAGCCTCTACCACCCTATCCAACTTCTGGACCACGTTGTATCTCCTGTTGAACAAGGAAATCACATACTTCATAAAATTGCAGATACTTGTGACTAAAATATTTTAATATTCAAGTCCATTTAGTCTCCTCACTGCAATTTCATCTTAGCTATGATGCTATGCCACTCCCAAGTTTATGTTTTGTAAAATCTTCTTGTCACTTAACTTAAGCACAGTTCTTCTGCCAGCTGAGTTGTGAAGGAAGTAAGACTTCACCATCAAACTTCAGCTACACAGAGCTCCTTTTATCTAACTTTTTTCTTTTCTTAATAGAAAATAGTCTTCAAAGTGCTTTCAATAATAGAAAATTAAAGTACAGAAAATTACACTCATCTTTAACCTCTCCTTCACTTAATCTCTTCATTTTTTCCAGCATGCCATCTCATTTCCACAGTATAATATTCTGTGTCTAATTTAAAATACCCTTCTAGTGTTTCTTTGTGATTGGTGAGAGGAGATAGCTGTATCCAGTTTTATTCAGCACTTAGGTTTTTTGATAAGCATTAAAAAATTGTAATTTAAAAAGTTACAGTGCATTCATTCAACTTCAGTGATTCCTTCCCACAGGCACCAGGGCACAAAGGCAGTGTCTTCATGCCAGCAAACATTGGTAAGAGTCACACTTGGGTGGGTGAACTTAGAACTCTTGCCTGTTAAATACTCGAGATCTGTCATTCCCTGCAAATACAGGTTGGTTAAACTTCCTCCCATGATTGCCTATCCCACCAAGTGACCATAACAACAACAGATATCTCATTATGTTCATGAAATATGTGTTATACAGTAAAATTTTGCTGATTTGAATCTAATATTTACTATCTACTATTTGAACATTTTTATGTTGAGAATAAAACACTTATTAAGTGCTTTCAACTAGTAAAAATTTCCAGTAGTGTTAACCTCCATTTTTTTGCTTATTCTTGTTATTTTGCCCTGTACAATTCTCTCAGGGGAAAAATTATTTCACTGAACATACCCGGAATTCTCCATTTTTATAGTTTTGACCAGTCTGGCAGAGGTCCTGTTTTGTGATGAGTTAGCACAAATCACTACACAAAGTAACACCATTGACATGCAGAGGTTAAGCCACAACACCTGAAATAATGAGGTAGTATCAACTGCTCCTAGTTGAAAATTTGAAAAAAAACTTAGGGAATCTACTTTTCTACACCAACAAGAATTCCCTGTACTCAGTCAAACTATTCACAGTGCTTATTGCTGCCAGTATTATTATTTTCAAATTGTTCACATAACAATAGTGATGGAAGTCATTATTCTCCTAACATGTAATGCAGCTACTATTGAAAATATTAGAAGCCAGCCATCTGGTAAGGATACAGTCTATTTCCCTCCAATATCATACAGTTTAAATATTGGCAGCTATTCAGACTAGCACTCTCCCAATAAAGCACTTATTTTTCATTTTTCAGGGACTGATGTATTTTCAGAAATCATTGATAGTTAGTCCTGAAGAAAAGAGACAGTTTGTGCTAATTTTGTCCCAAGTGAAATATAAAGGAGATGGAATTAAATAGAAATATTTTGGGAGTAATGCATTGAAGTTTATTTAAATGTGTTTAAAATAGCCTTAGAGCCCATGAAACACAAAAAAGAATGAATTCATGTGCCTAAGAGAGATACAGAAAAGCTCATCTAAACCCTTTGGCAATTGAAGTGGTTTATTTCTTCTCTCTTATTTTGGGTTTTTTTAATTACTCAATATATCAAAGAATCTAATGTAATGATGAGCAGGAATAAGGAAAATAGGCTTCTCTATTCTAATTGTGCAATTTAATGTGGGGGCTTAGCCTTTGACAGTTGCCAGAACCCCACCCAGCCATTTTAATTACTCTGCCTCCTCAAAAGGACAGGGGGAGAAACAAGGTGAAAAGCTTGTAAGTTAAGATAAAGATAGGGAGAATGCTTATGTTGTACTGTCATAGGCAAAACAGGTTTAAGTAAGGGAAAACTAATTTAAATTATGTCAGTTAAAACAAATCCAAATCAAAATTTAAAACAACACTTTCTCTGCCTCAGCCGTAGGCTCAACTAGGCTCCTCCTTTTTCAAGTGCCTGATTATTGTCACACAGATTTCTCTTTCATTACACCAAAACCTCCTGTTTCTATTTGTGGCCACTGCCTCTTGTTCCCTCACTATTCATTTCACTGAAGAGCCTGACATTGTCAGTAACTTCCCTCTACACACTGGGAAACCACTCTTCAGTTCTCTCACTGCTTTCTTTTCTCCAGTTTAAACGAGCCTTGTACATTAGCATTTCCTCACAGTGCAAATGACCATATGGGTGGCTCTCCAATGAACTCACTCCAGGCAATCAACTTCCTTCTTGTACTGGTAAATTCAAAGCTAGATTCGGTATTCTTGATGCAGCTAATGAGCACCAGGTAAGAGGGAATACACAGTTCCCTTATTATGTGGATACAGCCTGGTTTGCTGCTCATTCATGACCACCAAGGCACATAATTTCCTTCTGTCTAACCTGCTCTCCACCAAGATCTGTCTCAGCAGAGCTGCAGTTTAGTCAGTTAGACTGTCTCTCCACAGTACTCTGTCAAAACTGCTGTTATGCTTCACTGGTACACGATCCAAAAGAAAGACCAGTGTGCAAAATTCTGCAGAAATTACCCTTTGATAGCTTACTGAATTCCTTGTTAGTGTTTTATACTTTGATACCTTACTGTACTCCTTATTGAGATTTTTTTATAGGACTGTAGGATGGATATCCACCACATTTCAGTATGGAAATATAGAAGAGTAAGATTAGGCTATGCAGAGCTGTCTAGTGTAATTTGATATGTTCAAGTTTCAGGTTCCTGGAATTCCATGTTTCAGGAGAGGTGGGACTTCTTCAAAGTCTGTCATATCTTCCAACTTACAATTTCCTTAGATGCTGCATAGCATCTGAACCAGTGCTAGAAATCTAAATTTCAGCTGCTAAATTGCATTTGGCTCTGTTTTCAGTAGGTAAAGAGAAAAGGACTCTTCTGGGAAAAAATTCTTCCAAACAAATGTGAACATGTGCTTTAGGATGATATGCTTTATATTGTCTTTCATAGCACAGTTAATCACATCCTAAATTAACTATCTGTGTTTAGTTAATAAAGTCTTGCACCTCAGATGGGTAATTCCCAAAATTTGCAGAATACAGATCAGACAGTTTCATGTTATTAACTTCCCCTTTGGACCCATGTCAAGGTTGCAAGCCTCAGCATTTAAAGACTGGGTGATTTAGGGCTTGGAACAGCTCATTAAAACCAGTCTGCCAAACCTAGTAGGAACCTGAAAAGACAGCTAATAGAGGCTATGGATACATTTATTCCCCAGAGGCTTTTTCCGTGTTGAGGACTTTCTTTCACCAAGATTTTCTTTCATTTACTTTTTGGCTGGCTGCTTTAATTTTATTTAGTTAAACACCAGAATTATTATAGATTAGGTTTAATCCTTAGAAAAATAGTATTGGGTTACATTGCTAAGGGGAAAAAATACAAAGATCCAGTAAAGGTCAGATAAACAATGGCAGGTGGAGAAAATTTAGTAATCTAATCAAGGCAAATGGACCATGTGGAACCAGCTGGTCTAAGGCTAACAAAGGTGAGCAACAAGATTATTGTCCCTGATGTGAGTCCACACAGCAGTAGTCAACCAAAAAGATTCTCTTCACAGAACTCTTTGCAGACTAGAGGTTTATTGCGTTTGAGGACTTCAGATTTATGGTATACAGGAGGAAGAACATTTGAGAATTGTGTGGAAATTTGCAGAAGAATGTTTAAGGAGATTGTGGGGATATTGAAGACTTCTGGGATGTTTAAGGCAAACAGTAAAGACAAGGAAAGGGAGAGACTGAGGCAGATCAAGGATAAAGAAGCTTGGGGAAAAGGAGGGAGAAGGATATTAAGGGAGGTTACTTCACTTAGGCTTAACTGGAGAACAGTATCATTTCAGCAATGATGTTTCCTATTCCTTTGCACTGAAACTGTGAAGAAAGAGTCTAGTGCACCTTTTGCACTTTTAGGTAATTTAGGGCTTGCTATTGTGCTGTTTAGATTGCCTAAGACCTGCCTGTGAGCTGCTGGCTTGATGTTACTGTAAGAGAACATTTTCAATTTTCTGTATCCCTCTCAAGATATCACAGTTTTCCTGAGTGCTGTTGATGTTTTAGTTGATACATATTAAGACTGGAGAGCCACAAAGGAGCCACAGGAAAGACCCATGGCCAAGCTTTTACACTGTAAATGTGGCTAGAACGTGCCATTTAATTTATGGCCAAAGAGTAATCTCTGTACTGATTTTACTGAGTAGTATAAACATACTTATTCAGAAGCTAGTTATGAAAGAGTCACATTTATGTTATTTGGTGTTTCTACAGTTTAATGTACAGTTTGGTGCAAGACACATTTAATACTGAAACACAACAAGCATTCACCGAAAGGAAAAAATGGTTTACACTGCACTGAAATGCAGGTTTACTAGTTACTTACTGAAGTGCCAGTGGCTGCACTTCTTGTTCTAACAAAAAAAAAAAAATGTGCACCAATATCTACTTTGTCTAAGAAAGTAGCACAAAAAGAATGGAGGAAATTTTAGATGAACGACTGCATTTTTTTGGCCCACAAGAAGAACTCAAAGGGGATATAGGCTGTAGGAGATTTACAAACTCTTCCAAAAATAATAGAGAAAGGATATGATTTAAGATTGAATTCTACTCGAATGTGCACTCTCAGAAGTGATCCTGAGTGTATTCTATGACATCAGCTCTTCAAGAATGTCTGTATTCAATGAGTGATTCTATTGATGAACATTAAAAACAGTTCAAACTGGAACATGTAAAGGGAAACCCCACTTGCTTTCTCATGAGAAAGAACACAGCAAGTCATTAAAACAAGAAAGACTGGGAGATATCTGCTAAGGACTTCCTGTAAATATAATAAGGAGATTATCTTTCATTTCTGTACCACTTGTCTCTTACAAGTATTTATATAGGTGTTTACTATTTTGAGTGCTATTAAGAAAGTATCTACAAATTAATTTAATCTAGTTTGATTTTTTTTGTTCCTTTTTGGTGGTTCAGCAACCCTGACAGTTACATGACATTCTATTTTTTGTAAGAGCATACCAAAATTGTAAAGCAGTCTTTGGGTCACCTTAAGCAGTCAGCACCTTAACTGTAGCACACTCTCAAGGTTCTAAAACTAAACCACTACATTCCCTTGGAGAGTTTGTGTTGCACAAGCCAGGGTAGCAGGAAAGTCTTCCTAAAACTGCTGGTGACATCAAAGGCTTTCTGGCACACAGAAAGGTCTTAATATGTCTTTGCTCAGGGACCTGGTTGCACTTGTGGGTAATGCAGAGAGATGGAACAACACGTGGTGTACCGCAGGGAGATCTGATTGTTGGGTGAAAACCATCAGTAAAGTGAAATGCCTGTATACCACTGCTTGCTGAATGTCAGTGTCACTGTGTGTATATAGCTGTATATATGTATGTATATATGTGTGTATTAATGTGTGTCTGTAGAGTTAGAATATATTAGTGTGGGCATTGAGCTGATGATATGGGATATGGGGTGGAATGTCTTGGGGTGACTGTGCTGTTGTATCCCCTACCATTGCTCTATGCCCAGACATGATTCCTGAGCCTTTCTATGCCTTTAAAACTGGATGCAAGAGACAGAGAAAAAAACTGAGCGAACTTTTCAAAACAGTTTGTGCTTCAAGGACACAGAGATTAGCTACGGCTGCTGCTGTGGAGCAGGAGAATCACTTCTTGCTTTTTAGTCAGCTTTTCGGCTCTGTTTCTTTGGAGAGAGACGGAGAGTTGAGGTTTTTTTCCTGGGAATTCGGCTTTTTCCCTTCTTCTCTTCTGGACTTGTTCAGAACACCAGAACATCAGAACCCCACCGGGGGACCTTCCACCGGCCTGGAGGGGGGTCCCCCATGCCAACCCAGCTCCGAGGAGGAGGAGAGAGACTACACCCACAGAAGGACTCTAAAATCTTTCAGGTTTTCTCTCAGAGCAAGAGATTTTATTATTTAGCATTATTATTATTATTTTCCTGTGTGTTCGTTAAATAAATAGTTTTTATTTTCTCCTTCACTTTCCTCCTAGGAAAATTTTTTTCCCGAACGTGGTGGGGGAGGGGTGGTTGTGGCCTGCCTTCCTTTGAGGAGACGTTCCTTTTGGACGTTTCCCTGAATTTGGCCTAAACCACCACAACACGTAAGTCCATGCACATACATGCAAAACAAAGGAAAATCCAACAGTTATTTCTATACACGTTAACTTATTGTAACAGGCATCTCTAATTCCAGCTAACTTTATTAGTTTGTTCTTGCAAGGACTTCTGTGAAAAAAAAGTTTTATCTACTTATTTATGCCTTCAAAAACATAAAAGACAATTAATACAAGAGGGTGAGTAAGTGGACATACCAGGTTAATGTTCTAGCTGTGAAAAATATATTTTCATTTAAAATAGCAGACTTTTCATGCTCTTTTGTCTTTTGAACAAAACCTGGAGTAACTCAGACATATAACTTACTTTTTTCAGTTGGTCTTCTCAGAGTTATAGTAGAACAATATTTAGAAAATCATGAAAGGAAGCTTGAAATGTGGTAGCTAACACTGCTCTCTCTTCAACATCAAATTGGTTAATTTTTCAATTTTTTTAAAGTTTCTCTTTTTTAGTTTGTCTTAGTTTCTCTACAAGGAAATACGTATATATTCTTAGTTGGAGCTACAAGTGTGGTATCTCCTTTCCCACAGGAGGAATACTATTTAAGCAGTAAATACCTGATTTATCTGAAGATGCGTATTTATCGTTCATGAACAGAACTGGAAAAAAAATTTACCCAGGAGGATGACAATTATGTTCTAGTACATATCCTTAGTCAGTTGAGATGTATGTAGGTATTTAAGAGAATCCGTGATTTCCTTGTAAAACTTATTTGTAAATTCACTATAGATCAAATCTATTCCGTTTTGCTTTCCCCTTAGAATATTTTAAACAAATGCTTGAGGCTAAGCATAAGCTTTATTGATTCACTTTTCATTCTGGTTTTATTGACACTGACAATCCCTCATGTCTAGACACTGCTGCTAAAACTAAGGCTGGCACAGTTCTAGAAATATATTATTCCTTTTTTAAATTATTATTTTTATTTTTGTTGTGTTTCAGTTTAAAATTTGGCAGTCTTACAAAAAAGGTGTACACTGTACTTCTAATATCAGAAAGAATGTCTTTTAGATGTTTCTTATAATGTTAAATCAGCCTAACCCTTATCTGAACCAAAATCAGTGATTTTATGGGGGGAGTAACACTGAACAAAATTTAATTAAGTAAATGCATTCAGAAATTATTTCACATCCAGCTAAATTTCTAGTAGCTTATGAATGACTGTATACTTAACTAATGAAAGGTATTCCATCCTGCAAATTCTCTGGCAGACTTCTCATTTGCACTGAATGTACTCCATGACCTTTTGAAGTATCAAATCATAAAGTCTAGCAGCCTTTTTTTCACTTTGGGAAAGTCTACAGCTTTTGGAGGAAATCATGGCACACCAAAGAAGTCCCACGTCTGTCCCTTGATTTGACCTCTTTCTTCCACTACCTTTTCCAGATACATTATTTGTATCTACATATCTCAAACAAAATACTAGGAATGCAACTGTCAAAAATATAATGAGAATCATAATTAAAATTTCCCATATAGTTCCCATATAGTTAATTCTTTCTGTCTGACTAATTTATTATTTACTAGGTAATTATCATAAATGCTATACTACTGCTAGATAATTTTATAGGATCACAGAGTGACATAGGCCCTTGACTCTTGGTTTTTGTTTTTAGAATGTTAACACTGAGTATGTGTTTAAACAACAAAAAAACAACAAAATTTTGTGCATGTTCCCATAGGCCTGGTGGGAAGACAGCTTCTAATTTTTCCAGAGACTTAGTCTGTAGTGTAGACAAGTCCAAAAAGATATCTGCCTATTGAAAAAATTGATATATGTGATTATATGCAAAACTGAAATGAGTTTATACAAAAAATGGGAGAAACCACATCATGGAATCACAGATTCACAGAATTCACAGACTCACAAAATCACAGGATGGGTCAGGTTGGAAGGCACCACAGTGGGCCATCTGATCCAACATCCCTGCTCAAGAAGGGTCATCCTTCAACACAGCACAGCACATTCCTGAACACACAGGAGGAACGTGTTCAGATGGATTTTTAATGCATCCACTGAGGGAGACCTCACAACCTCTCTGGGCAATCTGTTCCAGTGCTCAGTCCCCTGCACAGTAAAGAAGCGGTCCTCATGTTAAGGTGGAACTTCCTGTGTTCCAGTTTCTGCCTGTTGCCTCTTGTCCTATTGCTTGGCACTACTCTTATTGCCTGGCTCAATCCTCTTCCCACCGTCCCTTCTGATACTTGTATACAGTGATAATATCCCCTATCAGTCATCTTCTCCAGGCTAAAAAATACCAGCTCCTTCAGTCTTTCCTCACAGGAGAGATGGTCCAGTCCCCTAATCATCTTTATAGGCATCAGCTGGGCCTGCTCCAAGAGCTGCATGTCTCTCCTGTACTGAGGAGCCCAGAACTGTATACAGAATTTCAGATGTGGCCTCACTAGTGCTGAATAGAGGGACCTCCCATGACGTGCTGGCAATTTTAAGGGAGTTTTGAAAGCTTTGCATAAGTTGAGGTAGAACAATATCCACTGCTCTCCCATCACCTCTTCACCCAGTTGTCTCATCATAGAAGGCAATCAGGTTGGTGAGGCATGATTTCCCTTTGGTGGATCCCCAATGATTATTCCTGATCACCTTTTTGTCTTCCATGTGCTTGAAGATGTCCTTCAGGATGAGGTGCTCCATCACCTCTCTGGGGATTGAGGTGAGGCTGACAGGCAGGTAGTTCCCTTGGGTCCTCCTTGCCCTTACTGAAGACCAGGGTTTGAAAACCATCCGTTGGATTAAACCAGTTTGCCTGAGAAATTTATGAATGCAGACAAAACTTTTTAGAACTTAACAGTAAACCTAATATTGCATCTTGGAGCCTAAATCAGCAGATTTAATGGTTACTCTTAGAGCTAGCTAAACAGCTCTTTGGCTTTCTGTCTTCACTGCGTGCATGCATGGAAGTTGCTTTCTATTTCACTTAGCAGTCTAATCCATCTAGATCTGGTTTTGAAAGTCATGTGGTATTTTTTCCAGTCTCAAATAGCTGCCTAAAGTAATGAACCTGATTCATCTTTAATGCCATGTATTTGGAATGTACAGTATTAAACCACTGCTGAACTTGGAATAGAAAGTAGTGAAGGGAGAAAGTTTGTACTGTAGTTTGCATTTATAATTTCATCAAAATTAATTATAGTAAAATAGGAAATCTCCAAATAGAGGATTAATTTATAATATAACAAAGGTAATATACTTCTCCATCAGATTTAAAAAAAAAAAATTCTGCTGCTTAGATGTACCAAAGCAGAACTGAGAAAATTAGTGACAACTACTACTTTCTATTTAGGTGGCATCCTGTCTCTCTTTTAAGATGAAATTTGTATCACTTGTAGAACACTGCTCAAGACTGTGGCATAGCAGATTATACTTGCTGACAGAAGGAAGCTAAACACTAGACTCAAAGGAAACATATAGAAAGCCGAGAGGAGAACATGTAAATGAAAAGCAAAATAGGAAAATGTATCAGAGAAAATAGAGGATTTGAAATAAATTAAACTGAACTCTCAGTGAAAATATGGACCATGCCAGCTTGTCTCGGACTTGTGCCATGAGATACTGAACATAGGCTACATAGCCTACAGCAGAAGATGGTCTGAATTAGTTTTAGTAACCCAGTAACTCAACAGACCAGCATCTGTCATGGAACAGTCTCACTTCAAGTCGGACTGGACTGCAGACAGATCTACAGCTTGAGAGTTACTGTGAAGTATGTATGTATATGTGAATTCTGAATCTATGTAATCACAACACATTTTTCTGATTAACTTTATCTTTCCACCCTGTACTGGTTTTAGCAAGGATAGAGTTAAACTTCTTCACAGCAGCTCATATGGTGCAGTGTTTTAGGTTGGTTATCAAAATAATGCTGATAATACATGAATGGTTTAGTTACTTTTGAGCAGTGCTTACACAGCATCAAGGCCTATCCTGCTCCTCACGCTGCCCCATCAGTGAGGAATATGGGAGTGCACAAGGAGTTGGGAGGGGACAGGGATGAGACTGGTGACCCCAATGGAATAAAGGGATATTCCATATCTTGTGAAGTCAGGCTCAGCAAAAAGAGCTACAGAGAAGGAGAAAAGGGTGGGGATTTTCAGATGCCACTTGTCCTCCCAAGTAACCATAATGCACAATGGAGCCCTGCTTTCCTGGAGAATACTGAACACCTTCCTGTCAATGGGAAGGAGTGAATTCATTGATTATTTTGCTTTACATGCATGCACAGCTTTTTAGCTATTAAACTGCCTTCATGTCAACCCACATGTTTTTTGCATTTTTCCACTTCTCATTCTCTTCCTCATCCCACTGTTGGAGAGTGAATGAGCAGCTCTGTGGTGCCTAGCTGCCTACAGAATTTCATGACTGTTGTTCTTTTACACATACATACCATATACAGAGTCAATGAAACCTTGCAACTATTCAATAAAATGAACAATTCTCTTAGCTTCCAAAACTCATTAAATCAATTTAAACTTTGGGTCCTTTAGCTAAGCCCGAGATCTTCTTGGTTTTAAGATACACGGTATATTGTTTCATCATATTTAATCTTCTATACTTCCGTTATTCATCAGTGATTACATTTATAAATCAAATATTATTTGTATTGTAGTTTAGTGTCTCCCCAGGCTATATGAGAGAGTATGACTTATTAATAGGGAAGCTTAGCTTAAACCCATTAGTACAGCAAATACATTTCTTATTTGATTCTATGTGTAAACATCAAACACCAATTTTGGCTTCTTAGCCTCTGGGCTGTTTGATGTGGTATACGTGAACACTGCTTATTCATACAGTGCATTTGTATATGCCATAGCTAAAACAGGCTAAAACTCAATGATTATTTTGAAACTAACCCACTAGAGATTTGCCCCAGACTGATCTCTTCTATATCATGTAAAGCTGAAACTGCCATTACTTGCCTGTAATAAATTTTTAGCCTTCTGCTTCTGGAAAATAGCTCATTAAGTTGTTCATGCTACAAAATTTTTATCAAAACAAATGAATAAATTCATGATAGAAGGCAAAAGGGAACAGAGAGCCTTTCCTTCTGCTAAAGTCTTGAGATGTCCCCTATACTGGTAGGTGATGGTAAGACTTCCTTCCTGATGTTTTAATTTCTCTTAGACAGCATTCTGCAAACCCAAATCAAATGTCCATTTCTTAAGAAACTAATTAAATTACTTCCCTCTCAGGCTAAAACATTGTAAAATATGGCATACAAATTTATATATATTATACATATACTGTTATACAATTTTATGCAGATTAAGGTGCTTTTAGATCACAAAGTACTGAGTTTTAAATAGCAAAGCTAGAATGGATTTGTATGTAACATAATGAATCTTCTTCCCCTGCTTTCCACGGTAATCTCAGTTTCTGAGAAAACCCTTTGTAAAGTGATTTGTAGTGGAAGAGAAACCAATTGCAGTTCAACATCACACAGCTTTCTTTTGGTGCTTGACTAGCTCATTTTCCTTGGAGAAAAATGTTGGAATCCAACTACTTATTTTGCAACTGAAGTTCAGAAATAACCTAAGGGAAGCAGCAGGCTAATTTCTAGTTCTGGTCGTGTCTACAGATTTTTCTCCTTTTCCAGTCTGCAGTTCAGCAGAGATCAGTAACTATATCTATCAGAACCTTTCCAAAATTTTCTTACCCATCAAAACAACTCATGCATTCTCACAACAGTTTATAGCAGACCATGTATTTAATCTATGTGTTCAAATTTAACTTATTTTTTTTCATAAAGCTGTTTTTGAGTTGTCTTCTATTCCTATATCTCTTACTTTCAATACAGGAATGAACATCCATTTGCCACCCATTCTCCTCATTTTTTTCTTGTACCAAAAGTAAACTAATGTCAAGAAGAGCTACAGATATTACTATAATATATAGTCATGTTTTCTGGTTTGAACTTGAAATGTTTTTTAAAGAATGCTACAGGTATCAGTGAACAAGAGAAAATATCTTTTCAGAATACATGGGTAAACACACTAATATTATCCTTGCAAGATTCCCAGTAAGAACAAAAAACTTCTATGTAAGTTTCTCTTTTTTTTCCTTCCTTCTCAGATAAATATATTAATAGCATACCACCTTTCCATATATTTTCAATACAAATGATGGAACTAAATGAGATATCTGGATGTATAAGCATCCTGATATTGAAGCAGGTGCTCCAAAATTATGGAAAATTTATTGGAAATAAAAATTGCTGAGGGTGTTTTTGTTTGTTTATTTGGTTTTGGGGTTTTTTTAAGACTTATAAAAGTGACTGTGTTCTGTTCTAGAATTCACAATGGGAGACTGAAAAAAATGTAATTTACACTGGAGACACGTTATCTGTTGATATAATTCCATTGATACCAGTCTGACACCTGTCTTTCCGAGTACCAGATGTTGGTAGCACGAGAGCCACACTACCAATGTAAGTAATAATTTTTGTTAGCTTGTTTTGCTTCTGTCTCACTGTGATACAACCAACTAACTTAATTTACTTGAACTGTCCTCTGCAGGAGTCTTTCTCTGCTCACAGTACAGAACACTAAGGCTTGTAACTCAGACAGGGAATTTTTACTTTAAACCATCTCAAGAGAGGAAAATTCACTGCTCAGATAGTTTGTTCTCAGGGGGGTGATCACCTTGTGGCAAAACCATTGCAGGTCTTGTCAGACACCTAAAGCTAAATGATAAATGTCATTGATTTTAACACAGAAACTGTTATTGCCCATCCCCTTTTAATTATGTTTTTCCTGGTCCTCATTCTAGTAAGGCAAAGAAAATTCAAGCTGATGTGATCTTGAAATTTGTATTGAATAGGAAAATATAAGATAGAAAGACATTTAGCCAGTGCTGTTTTTTTTTTTTTTTTGCTGTTCTTTCTTTGCAGGCATTAAAGTGACATTTCTCATGGTTTACTGTATATTCACATATTGCCTGCGTACATTGCTTTAATTTTCAGATATGCGCTAACTGAAAACTTCAGGGGCACATTTTTATGGATTGTGGGGTTTTGGTTTAGGTTTTGTTTGTTTCTTTGGTTTTGGTTGTTTTTTCCCCCCAGCACTTACTTGGTAACTGTGAACTGCCAAATAAAAGCCAGTGAAGGTGTGTAAATTTTGTCCTAGGGTAAAGGTATTACCAGAAAACAAAAAGTCGCAGTAGAAGCAAGTGGTAATACTCAAAACCAGAGGGTGATTATTACAGATCACCAGCGTAGGTAACAAATTTTTGACAATAGAAATGCAAGCTGTTTTAAATCAGATGATCTACAAACATATAGCAACATGCTGTTGAAAATACTTTCCAAACAGAGGTAGTGGATAATGGAAAGATACTATGTAAAGGGGTTAAAGAATACCTGTCAGTGGAGATTTTAATAGAGAAGGTCAAACATAAAAATTAGTTTAAGCATAGAACAGTAGCCTCTAGGTAAGAAAGTGTCTTGATGCCCTTTTAAGAATACATCATGTCTTATTTTATGTGGTATTAGGATTTTACAGCTAATACTCCATCCGAAGTACTCATCTAACAAACAAACTGATTCTGTCTTCTTCAGGAAGAAGATATTTGAAAAGTCTTAATTTCCAATGAAATAAAGTGTTTAAAAGGCATAAAAATACATTTTTTTCCACTAACAGCCTTTCTTACAAAATATTGTTATCAAATACCATAACTATTACAGTGACGAAAACAAGATCAAGATCATGTTACTGCCATTATATATTATACTTCCTTTCCACTGGTGTCATTTATGGTAACAAAATCAGTTACTAAGTACCTTAGTGCAGGTTTATTTGCATTATTTTAATATCCTCTGGGTTTCATTTTACATTTGTAGGTACATTTTAATTAAGTGATACAGGAAAATTGAACCTCTGCATTACCAAAGTGACAGCCTATTCTTTTAGGGGTTTTAAATAACTGCCTTGTTAAATATAGAAGTAAAATATTTAAGATTAGGGTTTATTTGTATTTATAGAACTATTTATAATTATGATATTTTTCCATATTTTTCTTTTCTGAAATCTTATTTTGTGAAAAAGTCATGTTTTTATCTGACATTTTGCTTATAGATATTGGCTGCCTAGTACACTGACTCCTGCCCTCTGGCCTGAGAGGAACACTGAAAATTATTTTGTGCTTTAGAGCAAAATGAATCCTCTGTCCCATCTCTAGAAAACCCTATGTATCTCAAGATACAAGTGTTTTGTGCTATTCTATGTAAACTGCATTAGAAAGTACCTGACAGCTCCCCCACTTGTATGTGTGTGTGAACCATTACCAGACCACTGTGCTGATCATCCTTAAATCCATGACCAGGTTTCCAAGCAAACGTCCTGCTGTGGAGTAACAGACTGGAAGATCCTTTTCATCAGTACACAGCAGGATGGGCAAGTAACACTCCAGATTAAAGCAGTTTAGAATGAAGGACAGTACAGTCATACCTCTGTCAACCTTTTGAAATGCACAAACGCAAGTACTGCAAGTTTTTGTGGTGCTTCCCAACAGCACAAACATTAATCAGCATGCTTAATGAGATACAACTGTAAGCAGAATCTGATTTGAACCAGACAACATGGAATATCCCCCAAATGAGTACTCAACCTTATTGTGTTACCATTTAGATATCCTTCCTTAAAAAACACAAGTGTCTTTATAAACCTACTCATGCTACCTCCTCTTCTGAAGCATTCTCCCACAGGGAGCCTGTCTTGCATTTCAGCTGGAACTTCTTCCTTTCCTCTCCAGGCCCCTGATGCTTGTGTTCAGCTATTTTCAACCTGGAAATGCAAACTTTTTTTTTGTGATAAGTTTGCTTTTCTTTTTTACTCTTTATTAGGCAGCCTCTAGATAAAAAAATCCATGAGCTTTTGACTATACTGCAGAAACTATTTTGGCTTCTCCTAAGAGAAAATCTGCTGCTGTCTTCTTAAAACCAATTGACAAGAGACTAAATCTTAAATCTTCAAAGTTCTATGTCTCACTTTAATTGTGTGTTTTAAAATGCCGACCTGTTCACTTATGCCATCAGATACCACAGATAAACGTTGACAGGGAATGTTGCCCAGTATAGGAACTTAAGCATACACACACTCTTCAAAAGGTTAGAAGAGCTTCTGTCAGATATTTTGCTTTGTACAATTCTGCCAGTCAATATTTTCCATGAGTTTAGAGTTGGCTTAGAGTAAGCAACATTATCCCAACAGACATTTGTGCAAATTCACCATTTTGAAATGTGTTTAACAGAATTAATTCAGGCTGTCCCACAATGACAGGTCTCAGTGCCATTTAATTTGTCAGTCTAAATGTAGCCTTCTGTAAGAGAAATGGAAAAGGTGTGTTTCAAGAAGGACATTATTCATGTTTTCAGAAGACTGTGTATTAAAATAAGACTTGTAAAACACAGTAAATATGTAAAACAGTAGAAACTCTTTGCTCCTTTTAAATACATCAGCTGCAGAAGGGTGAAGGATTGACAACTGCCTAGGTATGGCTTAATAAGAAATGAGCCACAGTCAAAAATACTGCTGTAAGGTCATATACCTAGCTTCATAATTCTTATTTTTCAGCAGAGTATAACAGAGGTTTGTTTATTAAAAACGATCTAGGAAAATTTTCATGCCCTGAAGATATTACCAAGAAACTATTTCCAACAAAAAACTAATATTGTCCAACTGACAGATACAATTACAGTACAGAATGTAGAAGTACTTGGATGCACTTGCATTTAGATAATTGACAGTTTACTGAACAAACACCTTTTCTTATTTGTAATAGGAAAACTTTTTTTTACAATCATTTTCTAGTCCTACTAAGGATGTTGTTTTGAATGTGTACAAATAATGGAAAAATAAATAGAGGAGATTTTGCTCACTGAAACCAATACTTATAATGTATTGTTGGTATAGATGCTGCAGGACTGAGATAAGTAGGATTTTTTACAAAATGTCTCTTTGAATGTACTACTAGAATCATTGACTATATCAGTTAATTGTGTAGCAACAATACTCTATATGTGTTTCAGTTCATTCACATGTGGATGTCTGAAATGGTAGGAGTGGATCACAAATAACATTTGAAAAAGTTATAAAATTGTTTACTGGCCATAAAGAACTTTGTTTTCTAAAGGCTGTTTTTCTATACACACAACTAGAAAATTTAAAAATGTATAAAAATATAAAGGTCTGTACAATACCGAAAATATTTAATTGCCAAACAGTTGTAGGAGTAATACAGAACACTGAAAGAACTCAGGGCAAATAACACACGTAATGCAATTTGGAAAAGAAAAAAATTCATGAAAAATTATTCAAACATACACATTTTAATTTACAATGCAAGTCATAATTTCTAAATCTTCCAGTCCACTGACAAATTGTTATAATATATTGGAGTTATTTGATGGTGCTGAAGAAGGACTCCATGAATAGTTTTAAATGGTGTATTTAGTACCAGGATGTTCTTGTATGCGTACTTACAGAAGATTTAAAAATGCTTCTCGTAAGTCAGAAACCACCATAAAATTCAGTATGTCTCTTCCAGTAGATGTTTAATGAGAGACATACCATGCTGGCTGTATGAGTATTCTGCAGTTCTGCACCATGAGCTAAGAATGATCATTATGTTCCCCACTTAATTAAGCAAGCTGCAGGATCTTTCACTGCTGGATGAATGTTCCACACAATGTCAGCACAAATGGTACTTTTGCTAACATCAAATATACCACTTTCCTCAGCAGCTCACTTTAAAGTATGACCAGTTTATTCCAATAACTCTCTAAAGCACAATTCCTTATGATAAAAGAGATAGTTAACTTGAAGTGGACATTCTTGGGAATCAATAATGTCATTTTCTAAAGGTTGTAACCAAAATGATATCAGAAAGTCTGGAAAAAATATGGAAAGTCTATTTCACTTTTAAGGTAATAAACACTTCAATTATTCATTGACTGAATAACCTTTCTTGAATTCTTATAATTTCAGTTTCAAATTATAGTAATTTCACATTTATAAGCAACTTCTTCCACTAACATTTATCTGCTTTCCTTTTGTTTCTTAGGACTTCATAACAACAGCAGGGAAAAAAACATTTACCCTTTTACATCAAATAGTGTACTCAATTTGGTGCTTTGATTTTAAGGTGTGCTAAATGTTTTATGTAGACTTCTTATTTCATAGTAATTTTTGAAACTATCATATTACTTATTTATTCCACAGGTGTATTCTAGCTCAAGGATTTAGGAGTAAACATATGATCTAAATGTATTTTAAGATTGATGTTGGTAGAATTCACATTTAGGGATATGAAATCTTTTAATTAAACTTATCCAAAGCTGTGGTTCTTAAAAAACAGAAGAGACAACTTGAGTTATATTCAGAATAGAATGTCTATAGATAGTGCAAAGCACTACTACTAAATGGACAGTGGTGCTAAAAAATAGTGCTGTAATGAATAAAATCAAAATTAATAAGGCCAAGCAGATTACATAAAATAATTGTTTGAACAGACCACAAAAACCACATTTATCATTGCTGTTTAACACCTATGGGTCAGGGAAAAGTCTCACTCTGAGAAGTGCAACCATAATTTTGACTGGCTATCAGAAGAACAGCTGGAGACATTAATGTTGTTACTTCAATTTAAGTGGCAGCAAGATTAATGATTCAAAAATATAGTGTATGTGTGTCCTATTAAACAAAAATTTATGTAGGAAATTACGTGATTTTTTTAGTTGATTTTTCTTGATCATTGTCTTTGAAAAATAAAAATGACACTTCCCCAAACCTGGAAAAATCTAATGAAGTTCTGAAAAATAAATATTATATCACCTGATGACAGCTTTAAAGATGAGAAAACGGAATTAGAAACCCTGGGCTAATAAAATATGACAAGGCATCAGATTGCAACCAGAGATCCCACAGCACATTTAAAAGAGAAAGAAATGAAGCAAGACAGTCTAATAAATATAATATGCTTCCTCTTCTCTTTCTTCTCTGTGCACAGGTTTTCTCTCTTGTCGTGAATATTTAAAGATGAAAGCAGTAAAAGTATTCTAGTTGCCTATGTTCAGACCTATGTATTCTGAACACTTATTCAAAATACAGAATTCTTAAAGGCTTAATGTGAAAGACTGCTGCTTACACAATTTTAGGATAATAAAGTAATAATGATAAAAACCAGTTAGTAACAAGGAATTTGTCAATAACTAGATCATAGTTGGACTTCTGTGTAGAAAGTAAGTATATTTTTATTCTAGATGATAAATATCTTGGTGTAATGGCTTTATGTTTTACTTGCAAATCCTACTTAAAATTCTTCCCAAAAATTTGTTAAACTTTTAGTAGAAATGATTGGAAAGTACTAAACTGTCCCTCTCTATATTTTCTGTATCATTTTCTTTCACTGTTTGCTAAATTATTTCTTTTAATTTCTTGGCTTTGCTTATGACTTACTCCCTTTGCTTACTCTTACTCCTAGGAAGAATATTTTTTCGTAAGTTTAGCAACTTTACTTGTCAACTCCTTTCACTAAAATATGTGTTGATCTATAAATTTAAAAATCCAAATGTTGATATGCTAGTAGTTAGTCACTTGAGTTCTAAAATTCAAGGTTCAGATTCTGGAAACTAATTAGATTAATTTTTTAATGGATGATTCAGTATTTTGCTGAATATGAACGTAAAACCCTGTGAATTATTTTAATACAGTATATAATACTATATTTTTATCTAGAATGTTTGTTAAAATTACTTATTTCTTATCAGGAAAGGACAAAATAACAAGGATCACAGCACACACAGCACACAGATGCCCTTTCTTGTTTCAAGTATCCTGTTGATTTTGTGCCTTTAACACTGAGAATTCTAAAGCAATAGCCCTTTCTTAGAGTCTTATCCTAGGTTCCTCATCATCTACAATCCTGAGAACCTCTTGTGTCCGTACATAACATAGACAGAGGGAGCCTTTATCAAAATAGAGCTGCACTAAGGTCATTCTTTTGCACACTGAAGTGTTAGAAAATGCCAGAATTTAGAAGACACAAACACATTCACACACAAACACAACACACACACAATGTAATTGCTCTCCCTAACGTGTAGGAAGTATAGTTCACTCTTTTATCACATAACCACCTATACTTATACACCTCCCAATAAAAGATATGCTTCTATACATTATAGATAATGATCATTTAATGAGAAGCTACCAGGCCTTTTCTTTTTTTTTTATTACTACATAGTTGGCACCAGTTATTATTATTTACCCTACACTATTCAGTCTTGTTTAAAGATGGGACTAATAATTTTCATACCAACCTCTATGGCACTCAATTCAGCATCTGAGTGCTTCACAACACTCATTAATACACCTTAATACATGTCTTTTCACAGGTCTCTGAGATAAAGCAATACTATTATTCCCACTGTATAGAGCCAGGGCTTCAGTTCCTATCTACAACCCTCAATTATATAAGTACATAAGGTTTATGAGAACATGACTTCTGATTTCAGTGGAAGTTAGATATTTGAATAGTTATTCAAAATTTGTTTAGCATTGACCTCAGACGTGATAGCAAGTTTTGAGAAAGCTTGCTTCAATTAAAAAAACAAAAATATAAATCTACATTATATTTTGTGTATTTTATTTTTTTTAAAAGCTTATTCCCATGGAGTTTTAACAGAATACTGGTCTTTGGCCTGATTTTATATTATCTGAGGAGCTTGCCTGCTTTGTTAGTTTACAGAAAAAAACCAATACCTCCTCTCAGGGTTTTTTGTGCATTCCACATGTATGTGTATGTGTGTTTACAGCTTAAATATATGTACAAACACACACCTAGATATCTCAAATTGAAAGATATCTATGTAGCACTACTTAGTATCTTAGCAAATACACTAAAATAAAAATGTTACATCTTGAAGAGACTGGTTGGCTTACCTGGTGTGCATATGCACTAAGGTATATCTTTAAATGTTGCTTATATAATGTATTATTGGCCTTACAGATCTTCTCGATCTGGCCAAAGGAAATAGTTGATTAAGTTGTCCACTTAAACGTATCTGAGACATCTGTATAGGATTATCAGATGCATGAGAGGTATTGAAAACTCACATTTCCTGAGTCCCAGTTTAACCACACCAAGTATTCCAGAATATCTCAAATGATACCAGATTTTTATGTGTGTGCACTTGAATCAATGTGGTAGTGAGGTTTGCTAGTAGATACGCAGCATACCATCTTCCCCTATTATTGGCACAATCCTGTATCCCCCCTCCCTCCCCTGGTGTCCATCTACCCTAAGCCCTATTTGAATGTATGTCAATGCTGCCTAAACCCTTCCCTTCCTTCTGGAAGATTCTGTTAAACTCGATGCCCCCATTGGATGTATCCTTTCCTCCTACTTCCTGACTGGCAGTTCAGCTGTCACTCTTTGGTTTAATCCCACCTAAGTTCCCCCCTATTGGTTAGTGCTTTGTATCCACCCCCCAGTTTCTCCCCCCAGTTAAAAGCTGGTGTACCCCTCATTTTGGCGGTTTCAGTCTCTGCTGCCCCATCTGTGAATAAACCTGCTCCTGGGTGAAGCACACGGAAGTCCCTCTCTCCTTCTTTGCCGCGTTCTCCAGACGCAACCAGGCAACTGGCTGTGTTACTGGGAGCAGTTGCAGCCGTCCTGCTCTGCACTGCCACCTGAACCACTCCGGGCTTGGGGGCAGCCCTGGACTTGGCACAGCCGGTGCAGCAGATTCTGGGCTAGCAGAAAGGGCTCTCTAGAGCACACGGCCGCGTCAAATCCAGACCTGTTACTCCAGTAACTACAGTGTAGATGTATATGAAAGTCTTCCTTGTATATTGACACAGTCATTTCTGTGTCTACAGCTAAGCATCTACAGATATCTGCAGTGTAGAACTGAATGGTACCCTTAGATGTTTTCTGTCAGCATTTCAAATAAATATATTATATGATCAGTTTGAACACCACTTCTTGATAAACTCCATAGGAAACAACTCTGTACCCTTCCCCTGCAATCTCTTTCCTAACCAGCTACTTAGAAATTCAGAAAGTCAAGGTCAGAAGAGAATAATTTCTTTTCAAAACTTTCAGAGTTCGCAGTCTGATATAAATTAAATACGTAATCCCAAAGTGAGGTTTAAGAAAAATTATAATCAAATCTTTTAGTGGGAAATGGTGGTAGCAGCAATAAGTAACAGAGCTGTCCGTACCTCACCATACAAGCAATAGCTGTCAAAGTCATAATTTTGCAATCATTTTTAAAAAAACTGGCTTTAGACCCTTCATAATTCCTCCAACATCAGATTTTATAAGAGTTAAAAGCAGTTGTAATTTTCTTTTTTGCATCACGGATGTATTAATCTTTCATATGGCAGCCCATGAAAATGTCATTGATTACAAAGACAGTGATACTCTTAGAACTGAACCTGAATTGTTGAGCTAACAGATTATCCCCTCAAGACTAAGACTGAAGCCAATATATTAGTGCATATCTATCAGCAATCTTTGAGAGAGTCATATCCTTTCTCAAATTCTACATGCCTTCCAAAGTTCTGATTTTGTCATAGTTAACTATAAGAAGATGTCTGAAGACATGACAGCTACATCTTCCAGTGCAGACGTAACTGATTTATAATGGAAATTGACTGGCAGATAGACTTTAATGAAAGACAGGAAAAAACTTCATGCAATTATATGCCCAGACTAGGCATATTACTGGATGAAATCCCCACTATTCAAAATCAGAGTCAGAAATGAAACTACAAACAAAACTCTATTTCCCTTCAAGAGGACTATATTGTGTATGTCAGTGATTTGACTATTATGTATTCTCAAAATTCACGAAGTCAGTTTGAAACTTCCAGTGTTATCCCCAATGCAGCCATACAAATTAATGCTTTTCAAGCTTCGCTTTCTCCAACCTCAAAAATGATGCATCACAGCATACAGGAAGTCAAGTAAACATGGCAGTGGACCTTGGCAGTGTTCATGGCAGTGAACAAGAATTTCGTGGCAAAACTCAAGACATAAAAGAAAGCATACAGGATGTCGATGAAGGTTTAACTCACCCAGGAAGGATACAGAGACTGAGTCAGGTATGGGGTCAGGAAAATCAAAACTCACATGGCATAAAAACTGGCAGGTTATGTGAAGAGCAAGAACAACACCTTTGTAGGACAGGTTTATCGGAAGAAAACAAAATTGAGGGAAAATGTAGACTGGCTGTTGAATGACACAGAAGGCTATTTGACAAAATTTGTGGAAAATGCCAAGGTAGGCATTGCCTTTTTCACATTGGTCTTTATTGCAAAACTGATCTTCAGGAGTCCTAGACCACTGAGGCTGCTGGGAAAATCTGGAGCAAAGACTTTTCATCAGTATAGGTTGAACAAGCCAGGAAAGATCAGATATGTACATCTGCTGTATTTCAACATCTTTCTTTGTGAAAGTAAGAGGAGGAGCTTGCCTTTGAGATGAGCTGAACAGCTTGATATTTTGACTGAAAAACTGAACCCAGAAAAAGGAATGAACATGACTTTACTATCTAAAAGTAAACAAGTCAGGTACCTAAATACAGGAATTTAGTACAATTTTAGATGCAGTGAGGTACTTGAAATATCTCTGTATCTGGCAGATGTAACACTGACCTTCTGAATCAACAGCTGGAAGACCGGCTGTGAGAACACAGAGAGGTAAGTTCTCAAATTACACTATGTATCTGTATTTCACCACCTGAATTGGTCCCTAGGCCTACAGCAGTTGCTTCAGCAATTATTCTTATTTTAGAGTATATGGTTTCTTTAGAATTTAAATTTGCCTTCCAATAACTATTCAGAAAAACCGGACAGCAAACTAATTTCTAAACTATTAGGTAAGTCACTAATAGGTAAAATAAGACACCCATATGTCATGTACGATCCTTCTCAGACTTAGGAAGTTCAACACCTACTTTTTTGCAAGTCTCTAGAAACTGCATGAGGAAACCTGATTTGTAGCTGAAGGTGTATGTTGTATAGTAATACAATATACAAGCAAGAGGAAAAAACTAGTCTTTAAAATTCATCACTGTAGCATCTCGGATCTTCAGAGACTACAACTCTTAGCCTTTCCACAGCTAATTGTTAGAGCTAAGAAGTTTAAAAGTATGTTCCAAGTCATTAATTAAAGGATAAAAGCAGTAAAAAAATAATTTTAGCTAACTGATACATTGTAATAGAAGTCTTAATGCCTGTAAGTATCAGCAAATTAAACATTCTTAAATACAACGTTTAGTAGAAAAATATGCCAGCTGAAACATCGAGATACGCAACACAAAGCACAGTAGTACAACACCCTTGATAGAAAGAAAGAACAAGGGACATAACAAGGTGTAATCAAGAAAACTGACATGGCCATAATATAAATGTACTTTGCTTTACACATTGAACTCAGGTTTTAAAGAATTTCTTAAGTGCAAAACAGAATTTTGCATAGCATCAGAGCAATACTACCTCCCTAAGCAGTATTCAGTTCTATGCTGACTTGGTGCAAACTTAACTAGTGAGGGCAGAGGAGGTAAATGGGGGTTGTACATTTCAGAAATACGTTTTGCTGTGGTTATCCAATTTTGGAAAACAGGTATGCATATCAAGAAAATTGAGAGTATATTATTACAGTTCAAGCTAAATGTGTGGACTGCAAAGATGTAAATTCTGTACATAACTGAGATTTATTCTCAGACCTACATCAAATTTGTTGAAAATTCTCATTCAATTGATTTTTTTTCTGCAGAGTCATACTTCTTTTTAGAGGATTCTTTCTAATTCTTTAGAACTAAAAAAAAAAAAAAATAGAAGAATCACCTTGATTCTGAGGCTAGTTTGATAAACATGTTTTCACAACTTAAACAAGGCTATATTTTATTAAATTACCTACCTCTTTGGTGTTTATTCTGTTTTAGCTGAACTGAAATGAAGCTATGAAATATACAGTTGTACACAAACTTAAAGTGTCTTCCATTTGAGATTGCATAACGAAAAAAATGGTGGCATTTTACTGTTTCCAGAGATATTTCACCTTCTGAATTTTCCTAGTTCTTTCGGACATTCTGATATCCACATCCCCAGAGAATTTTAGTCTAACTGAATTGTGAATACATCAAAAATGACATTGAGACACCCAAGTGCTGCAAGAGACAACAGTTCTACAGTAACTAGCAGTACATAGCACACACCATACTTCGTAGTTATCCTTGTATCAGCAGAATAAGTTCTTTTCAGATGCATCAGGGACTTTTTATCCTATCCATGAACTTTTGCTGTAGTAGACAAACTAACCAACCTGTTGTTTAAGTAGGAGGAGTTGAAATATGATTGACCACCTATCCTAAACAACAGAACTAACACTGAATAGTTTTGGTGTGCTCGGGGACACCGAGAGACAAACTGTACAACCTGCCAACCATAAGAAGTGCAAACTTTCAGGTGTGTCCTGAACAAGCAGATACTGAGCACTGAAAAAGGAAACCACAAAATAGACAACATTAGTGCAATTTGAATGGTCTGTTCACCAAGGAAGTATCCTCTTTCCAGTCTTATAGATAGGGAACTCATCAGGGAATGTAGAAAAGGAAGAAAACCAGAGAGACTCTGAAGGAATCCTACAACCCTTTCCCAGGTCCACATAATGCAGAGCTGGAATGATCATGCTGATCTGCCCAGCTTTTCTTCTGGGTGCTGGGATCTCTCACACAGAAAGGGAAAGTCATACAATCCATAAAATTGCATGCAGTTGTGATTAAAGTGTTTTGGTTTTCAAACCCTTCACACTATTTTGTCTTAAAGAACAGAGTAAGGGTTTTAAAGCAATTGGTGACATGGATCCCACCACTGGTCTAAAGCATCCATGAAACTTCACAATTACACTCATGTTTTACACACCCTATAATTCAATTTTTTTCTTCATGCAATGTGGAAGGTCTCCTATTCTTTAGAACTAGAGATCCAGATTTAACAAAAACAAGGACCCATGACTCAGCTACAGTTTTAGCATCCAAAAACTAATTTCAGAGTTTGAAGTATAGGTTTTGTTCTAATGTGAATCTTTTGATCAGTATAATTTGCTCTCATGAATAAAACAACATCTGTAGTGTTACATGTTGGCAGCTTTGTCCTCTGCTTCCAATAAAGAATGAACCATTTCCTGCCCTAAAAAAACTTGCTGGACAAGATGTCAGAGTATTTAATAAAAGTGAACATCATTATGCCTAACATCAAATATATCCCACTTGCTTTCCTTAGTCGTGCTAAGGATCATCAATATTAGTGAAAGACTGTTTCACTAGAGAACAGAATGAACTGCATATCATTCAATTATTTTCTTGTATCTGCAACTGGCTTAACATTTGGGAATGTAAACATTATCATTTAAACCCTGACAGATAAAGCATTCCATAAGACTTCCGCTATTTTAATAATAACCAACGATTTTATTTCAGATTGATTAATTTTAAAACAAACGTCAAAACGTCATTTCACACATTAAAAATCTCCTGGTTTTAGTATGAAATAGCAAGTGAGGCAGAAAAGTGTAAAGGGAATATTTAAAGAAAAGCAACAAATCCTTCCTGAAATCTTGTTATCCAGGTAAGGTGCTCAAACTTGTACATGAATTGTGCCACTGCAACTGACATTGTGGACAAGGATCACTTACTTCAGTGGCAGCTCATCCTATTTGAATAGCAACCTTCTGACTTAAATGTGGCTGAGATCAAGTCTTTGATTGGTGATCAGTCTGGATGTTTAGCAGCCTCACATTTATGTGGAAAACATTGTTCAAAGATACAGCTTTTACATTTTTCTAATACTACTTTGTTGCCTGGTTTCTAGTCAAGGAGAATGGTCTATGATTAATAGTGATGGTTTTATGCTAATCATCCATCATTTATTCATAAACCTGCAGATGTTAGTTTTCTGGAAGTAATTTCATCCCTTCTGGAAAGCTGTAAAACTTCTACACATA
This sequence comes from Gymnorhina tibicen, assembly GCA_013399875.1. Taxonomy (NCBI): domain Eukaryota; kingdom Metazoa; phylum Chordata; class Aves; order Passeriformes; family Artamidae; genus Gymnorhina; species Gymnorhina tibicen. Next base: position 32,314 of record VXAZ01008979.1, on the reverse strand, counting down.
CTACATGAATATTACAAGGTCCCATTCTTACCAAAGCTTGGTTTAAAAGTCACGCAGTTTCCTTAGTAGCTGCCGTTGGATGTGGCTATCATGTTATTTCTCTGTCACTAGTATTCTAATTTCACTCCGTGATGATGTGTGACCTAGTATGTCTCTTAGTTGTCTATTTCCATTTGCTGTATCTTAAATGGCACCATGTGATACGAAAAATAGTCAACGTATTTTTTGTGTGCATAAAAGTACATTTAAGAATACATTCATGCAGTTTATGTGCGTGCACTCGTATATAATATATGCACATAGAAGTTGTAGCCATACATTTGAATCCAAAGCATTCCATGCAAATATTAGCATTTTTTCTCTCCCTTGAAGAAAGCACTGCCATATGCTGAAATTTTCGCTCGTTTTAAATTCTCAGTATTCTGAAGACTGAAATAGTGAGAAAAATTCTTTAACAAAACAGATTTCTTGTTCAGAAATATTCTAAGAAATATATTCTTCAGCTCTTTTAGCAATGTATCTTAGAACTTGTGTTCCTATATAAAAATTTGTAAACCTCATAAAATGTAGATTAGAAATTGTAATTTCAACAGTTATAACAATTTTGAAAAGAAGTCTTTTCAATGTTATTATTTTTATTTATAAATTCTATTTTTTAAATTAAGAAGAATCTTAAACTTGTATCCCGCCTCAATGAGCATTTAATTGTACCATGAATGTAGAAGAGCCTCAGCAGAAGGAATGAAAGAACTGCTTCCCTTTACCTTGGAGTTGAGTCCTAGTTTGTATCTTACCTGGGAGATCCCAGATAAAAACTAAGTTGTAAGCAGTTTAGAAAAGCAGTAATGCAAAAAGAACTTGTTAATTTTGACACCAATAAGTAAAACATAGTAGGAATGATATAGAGTCTGCCATTTAGCAATGAAAAGTTCTATAAAATGAATCAAATAGGTAATTGCATAATTTGTATCAGCATAACCAATACTGGGGAGTTTGAATGTTGAAAAGCAAAATGACTTTTCTAGCAGTCTTCTAGACACAAACAGAGCAGTGAGTATCATTCTAAGTGAGTTCCCTAAACACCTACTTTTTATTGGTTTGTTATGGCTAAGAGATATCACTCTGTTCTCTGGTGAAATGCTTTCTTGTTAAAGCTATATGATTATTTTCCTTAAAAAAATCCCCAAAAATCTTATTTCTCATTTAGTGACTTTAGTGAATTTTGTCCTACCTGGTATTCAAAAGAAAAATATCTCTGAATACTCTATTTTCTGACATAGACTCACAAACTGATTGATCTGTTTCTCTTTTTCACTGGTTTGCCTAGTTTATTTGTTTGTCTATTCTACTGAAAGGAAATTGATCTGAAGACTGAATGTTTCCATGTAGTCATCCTGTCCTTACAAGATGACTTACATCCCTACAGAACTGTACAGGACTTATTCAACTAAATTTAGACTTCTATAATGTACATCCCTATATTCAGGCTAGGTCCCATAGGCTCCTGCTGTCCTAACTGAAAAGAAATAGGCTCTTTTAAAATAAAATTCACCTCATATTAAAAGTAGGTCAGATATATTGCTCCTTAGAAGTACCCGTTTCCCTTCATTAATTATAAAGGAAGCCTTGGTGATTAATTCAGATGAAGACATTTAGGCTATACATATCTGCTGGCTGGTTCAGTTACCTTAACATAGATGTCTGGCAACATTTAAGATGCCCTAGGTTATCCAAGGGCACATGCACAAGACTGGAAATTATAACACAAATCCCACAAGAGAAGCCAGTCTTATTAAAGGGGGAGCTGGAAGCCCAGCAGGGTTCATTAAAAAACCTCACATGAGCTACTTAGGAAAACTTACTGAGTGCTATGGGTGTTTTCAGTTCCAGACTAGTGGCCTGCGATTGAGTACCTGTTGTATATTGTGAGTAACTATTGCAGTAAAATTCATTTACTTAAGTATGCTTTACCAATTCTACTGTTTTCCAATCTTCACAAACTATGCAAACAAAACCAGAAGTTAGAAACTCTGACTAATTACATTTAAACACCTAATTTCACATGCTGGCAATCTGAAAGTAAATCTAACTCCTGAAGTGTGATAAAATTAATCTTACTTCCAAGGGTGTTGATTTCAAATACCATAGAATTATAGAATGTTTTTTGTTGGAAGGATCCCTATGGATTATCTAGTTTCCACCTCTCTTCCACAGGCAGGGACAGCTTCCACTAGACCAGGCTGCTGAAAGCCCCATCCAGCCTGGCCTTGAACACTTCCAGGGATAGAGCATCCACAACTTTTCTGGGCAAATTGTTCCAGCGCCTCACCACCCTCTCAATAAAGAATTTATTTCTGATAATATCTGATCTAAACCTTCTCTCTTTCAGTTTAAGGCATTCCTCCTTGTCCTATCACAAGGCCCTCTTCTGTTTTCTCTGAGTTTATCAAGCTTATTTAAATCTATAGGCATTTCAAAATTAAAAAATAAACATTTTCCAAAATATCTCTGGAAAATTTTAGCAAGTTTTAAGTAGGTAGGTCATTATTCACACATTTACATACTGGAATAATAGACACTTTTGAGTTAGATTAGATTCCACTTCTGATTTTCTGTCTTTTTAAAAAGGTAGTGAACATATGGCCCATTTGAGACATAATCTCTGAAAATCACCTTTATTAACCAGTGACACCCAGACAATTAAGAAAGAGAATATACATGTGATGAGAAGAAAGTAGGTGACTTGAATGAGCACTGGAAACTATATCAAGAATTATGTAATTAGCTAGGTAAACATACTTAACTCATCAGGCTTTTCTTGTGCAGTTTAAATCTCCTTCCTACAACCTTCTGCCTTCTCTGCAGTCCTTGTTCCAGTTCTTTCTTTCTTCCTTTTCTTACTGTTTCTCTTTACTTCACTATTACTTTCTCTTCCCTTACCTTGCTGCTGGAAGCTCTCATATACCTCAACCTTTCAGTTTTCTCCTTGTTTATTTTTAAACTCATTTGAGTTTTATTCTCAAATATTCTAATTTTCTTCTTATTCTAACTTCACAATAAGGGCTTTCATTGCTCTTTCTCCTTTGCTGCCTCAGCTCTGACAAATCTACTTCATTATTTCTTTCCAATGATTTTCCTTTCACTCCTGAAATCTTCTCAAGTTTCCTTCATTCTTTACTAATGCTTTGTCTTAATAATCTGAATTTAATAATCTGATTTTTAAAATCTGATTTTAATTGTCTGATTTTAACAGATTATACTGTTTGATGTGACTAACCAAAACCTTCTCAGAAAGACAAAGTGCCTGTGAATCTAGACACACGCTATAGCTTTTTTATAAAAACACAGTTCTTTCTTTGTTACTGCTTCTGTCAGATCTCTCTCTCTATTGGTAAATGATAGCACAGCTATGTATACCTTTCTGGTGTTTCTTTTTTGAAGATAAGAATAAAAAGTAGTTTTCAGTTGTCCTGATCTGGAAACTCACAGTTTCTTTATTTGTTTTTAATAAAGCAATATTTATTGTTTTTTCCTTTCTGCTACACACACATATACATTTGAGTGAAAGAATATATCCATTTAACTGAAGCTGTCTGTCACTACCAGGCCAAAAATCTAAAACTAATGGAGTTGCATGTTCTTTAAATATGAGCAGTATCTTCCCTGATGACAATGCCATCCTTTAAATAAAACAATAGTCTCAGAAGAATACTAAATGCTGAAGAAATGTTACAATACAAAATAAATCTACTTTAGCAGATAAGAATGGAAGGAAAATAACAGGAAAAAAAAGCTTCTTAACAATGAAATTCCTAGACTTAAATGAATAGCTAGACAACTGTGTTATCACTTGTGGGCCAAATGGTGTTCAGAACTACTCTAACATGGATTTGAGTTAATCTCAAATGAGTTCAAGAGAGTAACTGCATTAAAAAATTTAGCAAAACAAAATAAAACCATCGTAATTCTTTGGATTATTAATGCATTTCTTTTTTACCATAATATGTTGCAATGAGTTCCTCCCCAAATTTCTCACTTGTAACTTTATGGTTTTTATTTTTCTGAAACACTAAGAAAGACTGGATTCCCTGTCCTCACTGAAACTTGAGGACTCTCAGGAGTTCAGATGTTGTCTCCACGGCAGACATTGTGCTCTGTTTCAGCTTCCCCCCAAAAAACCCAAGTACAACTTGCATACATATAGAACTGCAGCTTATTAAGTTTTAAAAAAATGTCTTAAAAATAGCCAAACCCTTCTGTTTCTCATTAAAAACTAATTCTAATGCAGTTATTCTTGGTTCTTACCTTTTTCAGCCGATGTGCTCTTATTGAGAGCATATGGCTGGGAAATATTAATTACTGAAAGTTTTATAGAAAATACATTCTCTACCAAGAGTAGAGATAGACCAGAGAAACAGACCCATTATCCAGTCTCAAACACAGACCAGTTGTCCTGAATGTGCCTTAAGTCTTAGGAAAATTTTTCACAGTACTTCCTAGGAATAATTTCCCACTTTTAGTGCTGTCTCAAGGACTTCTCTTAGTAGAAGTGATATCTGCAAATGTAATGGTCTCAGCTAAATTTGTCTATATCACTAATGTCTAAATCTAAGCTAGTCACTCTAAGATTCCAGTAAAATCAAAAGAGACAAATAAATACATTTTAGAGTGATGCATATTAAGATTATCCACATAGGAAGAAGTTAATTCTGCTCTAAAGCTAGGCATATTCAGTTGGCAAGATGAATCCCATGTAAGAATATTTGATGACTATGTCTAAGCTTTTGTTTGTTTGTTTGTTTCTGGATTTTAGCATCTGTGTTTCTGTTATCTGAAAGTCTAGTAAATAATGTTCCTTGGCTTTTCTTTGGATCCATTTAGCAGCTGTGTTTTGAAGGTGAAGGAGTCAAAATTATTGAGTTGAATTCTGAGAAATGTTTATACAAAAAATAATGAACCTTTAGACAAATTTCTAAATATAACTAAGGCTCTAGAACTGAACTCAGAGACATAGCAGTATCAGTATAGGAATTTCAGTGTAAATCTTATTTTTCCTATATATTGAAAAACGTTGCACAAATGCTTGCTTGGCATAATGTCAGATATCAGACAATTTCAATTACTCTGTGTCGGAGTCTGAAATCATAAGATTAAAAAAAACCAAACAAAAACTGTGAGTTTGTAATAGTAAACCTGTTTATTTAAAAATAAACTTTCCCACAAACAAGCCCACTGATTAATGAAATTTGCAGAGAATATACCTACTACAAGTCTTATACGTATGTATCCTAGAACCTCTTTTTTGCATTCTTTGTTTTATCAAATAAAAAGTCAGTTAAAATTCTGATTTTTATTCTTTTGACAATTTCTGCAGTGCAGATAGTTCATTTTTTAAATCTTTGTAATATAATTTTCTTAGTAATTAACTTGTGAGAGGTCTAGAGTGATCCCAAATATGAACAGCATTAAGAGAAAAATATATTTCCACTTACACTTTTTGTATTTTAGCCCAACCACCACTGGCCTTTACACACTTGAGTTAGATGGAAAATTGGTTGTTTCTATAGCTACTATGATTTCTGAGCGATAGTCTGTAAGAAATACTGTGTTCTCATTTTATATCAAAGGGATTGTTCTAATGAAAGTATAGTCATGTAGGACAGTATATCAGGATGAAAAGCATTATGATGCATTACATAGAATCACTTTTAAACAAGCAAACCAACCCAAAGCCAAAGAGCAAAAATCCAACTAATAACATAACACACCTGTATTTCATTTTGTAATAAGATGAGCATCCAGGAGACCAAACATCAATATATGAAACTGATTGGCAAAATAGTCCAGTTCATTGAAAAGAATTACTAATTACAGTCTGTGAACAGTGAAAGGGGATTTCTACTGTCTACATAAAAGTTGTTAAGGTATTCATTCATTCATTCATTTATTTGAAGAATTTCTAACAATAATAGAAAACAGTCTTGTTTTCTGAAAAAAATCATCCAAGATGGCAAACAAGGATAAATCTTGGTACTTCAGCTTTTTTATTATGCAAATTATTTTCATTTTATCAGTAAAAATTGAAATATGCACTCTATCTGTCTGTCTATCTATCTGCATATGCATATTATATAAACTCCAAAAATTCCAGGGAATGGGTACTCAAATATTTTGCTTGTTAGTAAATGACAATCTATCTCAGGTTTCTATAAAAAAACAATATAACTCTCCTGTATAAACTCTAATATGACGTTTACAGGAAAAGAAGCCTTTTCAATATTAAAAATATTCCTGTACTTGTGTAGTTTTAGTTAAGGTGTCCAGTCTTTTCTTTTTATCCACAAGTGTAGTTTTCATAGCTCTGCAGTAGACTTGACATAAAGAACCATTGATTCCGACTTTAACCTTGGGACACAACTGCAATATAAATATTAAGGATTGTAGTAGACATGAAGGAGAACAGAAAAAAAAAATTCAGGGATTCCTAC
>VXAZ01008979.1:0-24514 GCA_013399875.1 Gymnorhina tibicen | reverse complement strand
GGAGGTTATGTACTTCAAAATTCACAGTGCACAAGAGAGTGGAAAATCTGATGTGGAGATATTCTACGGTGAAGAAGGGGGATGAAGTGGATTTGTGTTGCTTGCAAAAGAAGAAATGCTGTTTTCTCCTTTGCAGGCTTGCAGAGAACAGGAAATTTCTGAAAGAAGATGCAGCTGCTATTACAGGTAATTCTCAGATTATTCCTTTCTGCATGTGGGAAGCACAGTAAAAGCACTTTGCTTCCGAAGTCTGACATTTTCTAATGTAACTCAGTATTCTGACAACAAATCTCTCCATCACTGTGGTTGATCATAAAAGCATAACTTATCCTTGCACAGAAAACATAGCATCATTTTCATACATGATTTTTTCTCTCCTTTTCCTCTTTCAGAATACTTTTTGTATGTAACCAAAAAGCATTGAGAGACCGAAAAGTTTTGCCTGTTGTTTTCACATTTCCCAGACTATTTTATTTTCCCTATGCTTTTCTGCAAAAGTCCAATGATAGAAAATAAAAACCTTTGGAGTTACACCGCATGGTAAATAAAGCAATACATGGAATGAGTCCCAGGCATTTGCAGGTAGTCATGCCATTTTATACTCTAAAAGAAAAACGATTAATAATCCATATCTGACATTTTGTTATTGTGGTATTTCACCTCACTAATCAGGCTTTACTAACGATGTAACCAAAAAGACAAATCCTTCATTGTGTTCCCTTAGTGTGCCGTTAAAGAAATAAACACTAGCTGCTCTCTACAACAAAGAAAAATCTGTAATACTCACACAGATATTTTTTTCTATTTGTTGAATAAAATTATTAGTGTAACTTGTCTGTATTAAGTTCACTGAAAAAAAATGCTAGTACTTCAAATGCTTGGATTTCTGATAAACAACTAAAAAATATTGACTGTGAGTGACTTGATTTTTCTGAGATAAGAGGTCATTACTAATTACTTCCTGTATACCTGAATAATGACGTTTTGTATGCAAATGTACATATGAATTAAATGACAATAATCACAATAATGTTCCTCTAATTCTGAGATGGGAAGAGAGAGAGAGAGATTTAGGTTATTGACCTATTTCATTTTGATATTGTGTTAACCGTTTCTTAAAATAAATGTGCAATGAATAATTTCTATGAGTATGTTTGCCTTGAATTATTTTAGCAGGTAGTCCTTGTAAACAACTGAAGTATAAAATACAGACTTAAAAATGTCTGCATCTCGAGAATATGTCTGCTGCACTGACAGTCTATAAATGCAAAGGACTTTCAGACCCAATAAAACTACTGCATGATTATTGTCCATAATAATCTATACAACGTGTTACCATTTTTATCTGGTGAAAAGATTTCTTCTCTTGAATAACTCAGACGTTTTACCTCTTGTTGCTCCTGATTCCTCTGAAGACATACATGGGAAAACCTCAGCAGATTAAGAAGGAAAGCAACATAGTGGTGCCACTTTCTTATGTATCTCTTTCCCCAGTTTTCATTTTGCTTCCTGACATTTACTCTTGACTGTCAGGTAGAGCTGATATGGTTTTCTTTGATTTAAATTTTATGAGTAAACCAGATCTTCTTTGTACATATTTCTTATTGATATCATTGGCAATCAAAAGCAGATATACATCTCCAGGGCATCAAAAATATTTGTAAAGTTGTCCAAAATGTTATGATATTTGATTGACAAGAAATATTTTTTAGTGGGTGTTTTGCTATTGACTTCTATTAGATATAGTTTTTTAATACCATTTTAAAAGTTTTGCTGAGATTTAGAGTTTTCTCTTGTGATTATTTTTCAGAAGAGTCATTATTTCTTGGTGTTACCGTCAGAATGCCATCTTCATTAACATAAAGGAAATCCTTACCTTCACAATTTTATTTCTATTATGTTTAGCCTCAATGTATGTCTCATGATTAAATAACTGATCTCATAAGTGTTTTGCAGATATGAATTTTATGAATCCGATGCAGCATCGGTAGGAGACTGTATTCCCCATATCAAAGTTTGTACTACTTTAAGGATAATCCTAGAATCAACTCAATTTTACCATCATAAAGAGTTAGTAAAGGCTGCTGGTCTGAGGGCAAAGTTTTTGCTTATTTGATAGGATGGGATATTAATCAGCAGAATGCATTAATTCAGTCTGTACCTTTTGTCTTCTGCTTAGCATCCAACAACATTGATACACGCAAATGAATTCTGGAAGCATGACTTTTTATTGCCTTTCTCAGGAAATAGCTGAGCTTCTTTTTGTGTCCCCTGCCTATTGACAAGATTCCTTTAACAAAAAAGAAACACGGAAAAGGTTAGATGAATTTAAGATGCTTCCATTAATATTTTTTTCCTTTATTTTACAATCTGTAAGAAAGAACTTTAACAAATTAGAGTTTGAATCCTTTCTTGTCTGTAATTTGGACTGGTCCTGTTCACGCACTTAGACACACAGCAGCTTTCCCTTTTCTGATTCAGAAAGGAGTTGTCATTATCTTGTCCAAGTGCTGGAAAGAAAGATTTTTGAGAAAACTGCTTCAAAAGTACATGCATTTTTAGGACAAATAATGCTGTCTAATTATGAGCTGCTGTTACCATCGCAACCTGGTACTATCTGTGCACACACACACACACACACACATTGTATCTGTCTCTCAATGCATATTTAATGACACATAAAATCGGGAATTTTTACCCCTGCTTCCACATGGAAATTTGTCCTCTTGACACATGAAAATTACATCTGGAATATTTTATGATATGTATAGGCTAGCAAGAGTCCATTCTCCATTACAGGAAAGCCTATGCACCTTGTCCTGCCAAGTAAAAAACTTTCTATTTGACAGGATTTAAGGACAGTAAAGGTAATTTAGATGTCAATGAAGTAAAAATACCAAAACGTCATTCAATTTAGTTTTGTTTGCAACTTCAAAACAGTGAAGAAGCATGTTATTACAACAGGGAATCAAGCATAGAAAAAAAAACATTAAGCAACATAAGGCAAAAATACTCATTATTCATTAATAGTGTTTGTCTTATTTTATAACTGACTAACATTAAAATGATCATTCTTCTGTCGTTGGAAGCCAAACAGACGGAATTAAGGACACACACAACTTAAACCAAAAGAAAACCGACCAAACACACACAAACAACACAACTTTTAAACTAGTTAGAGATCATCTCAAAAAAAGATTTCGCATCCTATTTTATGGACAAGAATCTTATGCAAAGAAGCATGATAAAGAGATGAATGAATGCCAATATCTACAGCTTCACCTAGTGAAGTACTAACAGAGGTGTATGTACTCCCTGCCTTTGTTCTGTCAACCAGCCAAGGGCTTTCTGAAATTCATCCTTCAGTCTGGCTGCATTGCACCTCCCTTTCCTGCATTTACACCAATCCTTGGAGAAGACAATGTACCTGCTGTAAACTCAGCTTGGTACATGCATATTTTTTCAATTAAAATCAGTTAAGAAAGATGTCATGCCACTGTTGTTGAAATAAAATACACAATAAAAGTGTGCTTCATAAGAGTAAATAAAAGTTGTTCCTTTTTTTGACATACAGTGAAAAAATATAAATTTGATAAGGGAGACTAATCCTTACCGAAGACATGTATGTATACATGTATATATGGGAATGTATATATATTGCTGTGAGAAAAGAGGAAAACAAGTTTTGCATTTTGTATTTTTAATGTATCTGAAAATCAAACCAATTTGACAAACAATTTATTTAATCTTTGCAGTGGTTTTTGAATGCAGAAGTTTACTACAATGGCTGAATTGCTTTGTTCAGCTCAGAATCCAATTCAGAAACCTGTGAACTGTGATTTTGTAAATTGAGGAAGGAACTTGAAAAGATCAGAATAATATTAAGCTTGTGAAAAATATATAAACTTGATATATCTTTTTAATGGTTGCTCTTTTGTTTTTCATTTGGGGAGGTCAACTGTTACTTTGTTATTTTAATTGTTTCTGCAATATCATCTTAGACTGAAGAGGAAGATTCTTTAAGTTTTTTTTTCATTTGAAAAGTACTCAAAGGTTACAAAATAGCTATCAAGTGACAGAACTTAGAATTCAGAAAGAAAATACGTCACACTATATGTTTATATATCTCAACCCAATATGGTGATATATCTTCTGTTATCCTTTTTCTTATATTGACATGTCTGAACAGATGGAACAGTTAAATATCCAAATGGGTAACTTCTCTAAATTTGGAAGCAATAAAAAGCATTATTTTTTGCAAGGATATTTTTTTTTACATAGACTCTAATGAACTGAAGTGTTAATGCATTCTGGACTTGGTTGGCTGCCAAGGTCAAAGCATCAGTATCATCAAGATGGTTCAGCACAGCAGCCACAGAATGTATCAGGGAGGCTGTGTCAGTCTGGCGTTAAAAAGAAATGCCTCAACCTGTAAAATATTCTCAAAGTAGCACTTACTTCAATAGTATATTTTAAAGAGAAAAATAACTTAAAAATAATAGGTCTGAGAACCATCCCTTCAAGTCTATTTCCAAAAATCTAGGAAAATGAAAGTGCAGTCAACATTAATGACAGGACTGACCAACTTTTCAAGAAAAGATGACCCCATGTAAAATCCTACATATAGGGGCCACCACACATAGGTCAGGCAAGGTCATTCTTAGAAAAACTTACAAGTTGTTGAGCCAAAAATTTGACAATTAAAAAAAAAAAAAAGAAATTCACCTGTTGGTTATATTCTCCACACTTAAAATAGAGAGTTGTATAATCCATTACCTGCTGTCCCTCCACCCCTGTTGCAGAGAAACAACAACCACTTCTCTGTCCTGCTTGAATTCCATTCTCCTGCCAGATGCCCAAGAAAGCATAGAGAAGACTCTGGACATGCATCCAGTTAGATACTGCTGGCTTGTGAAAGAAATGTAACTGCATATTTGTTCTCCTGTATTCTACAATAATTTTGTTAGTGTTGTTAGTTAGTGGTGATACATTAGTTATTATATGGTGCATGGAAACATAGAGGAAGGATTTTACAAGAGCTTTTTTTAGCTCTTCTCTACTTTTATGAGCAGTAGACATGAATCAATCCATCCTTAAGTATTTCTGTGTCTGACTGAGGAGTGTTATTTAATCTCCAAGTTGAATATGTTTGTTAGCTGCTTAAATACTCACAGACCTTCCGATATCATGGTGATGGAGACAACATAAAAGATGAATTGTTGTTACAGTGCATATACATTGATTTATAATAGTAATTGGTAGTGGAAGTCAGCACACCACTGTATATTGCCTTTTATTGAACTTTTCATTTTATGCTTGCATATACATATGCACTTATATATGTGCAATATATTATTTAGCCTTTCCAAAAGGTCTGCATTTGTTCTCATGCAATTTCATGGAAAACAAGTTTCTATTACTTTTTCAGATGTTATTAGACAACAGATTTTCTTTGACTGGTAGCTTAGTCATATAACTCAGGTATGCAACCTGACTTACATGTTAAGTACATTCCCATCTGTGGACACCAATCCAGTTCTAAATGTTAATACCTACAGTCCATACCTACAGTGACTCTAATATTATAGGCATTTTTAGAATAGCGTAATACCTAGAGATTATCTAAGAAGTTTACCTATGCTGAAACCATGTAAAGCCAAGCTGAGAGCTGTCACTCTTGCTCACCAGAGGAATGGCATTATATGTAAAGAAAGCACATGGTCCTGGGGTTATGGATCAGTGTTTCTTCTTTAATACCCACATAATTTATTCCTCTTCACCTTCCACCCTACTACAGCTAAAGTGGTAAATTCAGTTCCCTGAAAGTGTACTTGTTCATCTTCTCCCCTGTTCCTTCTCTGAAGGCTAACTATAACAGAATTGAATCTGAATAACCACAAGAGAGAAATTAAAATGCACTGAGCATTTTAAATCACTTTTAAAAGGCAAAATTTAGAGTTCACTCATTTCTTCCGTAGCTTAGAGGTTTGAAAATTTATACTTTTGTAAAATTTATTAAGTGCCATTTAAAAAAAAAAACAAACCTCTTGAAATTAAACAGTTTAACTGATTTACTGGTCACATAGTTAACTTCTCAAGAACAACCCATTCCTCTTGTTCCTTCAGCAGAGTACAAGGTGATATACTTGCAGAAATATCTGAAAAGCCATATTAGTTCAAAACATTTTGTAGGCTATCTCAAACTAGAGGCATTTTTTAAATAAAAAGAGACAGAAAAGTTCAAAATTCAAAGCTACAAAATGTATCTCTGCAGTTACATGTTTTCTAAGAAAAACTAATGGGGTTTTGTTTGTTTTATGTATGTGCCTGTATGTTTGTGTGAAAATTGCACATTTTCCTGATGAAATGAATAATTTCCTTTGATTATATTCACAGTGAATAGAGTGACATTTTTGCTCAGTCCCACAGAACAAAATGCTTATTTGAGGTCTAAGTCCTGCTCGGTGTTAATAAGACCTTGACCTTTAGTGAACACACCTTATATATGTAACAATGGTTTTGGAGAAAAAAAATCTACCTACAAAAGAACAAAATAAAATGCCATAGTTATGCCGTTTTCCTTTTGCTTTCTCTTAATTACTGTGCGAAAATATCTGCTTTATCACAATGCCAAGAAGTATGTATTATTTTGTGTGATTCACTATTCTTATTTTTGTTAAAAGATATGTGTTAGATGTTGATATTATTGAATTAGGTAGCTTCAGCTGTGATTATCTTCAGCTGTGATATTTCTAATACTTAAATATTCAAATTGCAGCATGGTAAGAAAAAATTGAGAACCTTCAAAAAGTAGAGTAGCCAAAGCTCATATTTCAGTTGGTTTTTTGTTGCATTTGTTACTTTAAGGGAGAAAATGCAGCATTTGGTTGGCTGAAAATTAAAATTATTAGTTACTTCTTTGAATCTTAATTTGTAAAAACTGAGACAGTGTCAAAAGCAAGTATAAAGATGCTCAAATTATTTGTCTTTTTTTGTCATTGTCTCTCTACAGTTTAAGGTAATCTTTTTGCATTGCTGTGGATTGAAAGCAAAGCAATTGTGTGAAAAGATATATGCTGAAAACTCATATCTCATTGAAAGACTATTTTATATTTCAGAGTTAATGATAGTACACAAAGCACTGTGCATGAAAGACAATTTTAGAAATATATGTACACTCATGCTTTGAAAAAATTCTCCATTTTGATTCTGAAACAGCTGAAAGTGGATTAACTACATATAGAAGCATACAGCTAGCTAAACAGACTAATGTCATCTGAAAAGGATTAATAGACATGTCTTTCATTGGAGCATATTCCCTCATACTCTGTTGCAGAAAGTCAAACTTTACAATATTTTCCTCTGGCTCAGGGGTATTGTTTTCTAGTTTGGTTCAGCTTGATTATTTCTCTGAAATATTTCAGTGCAGTTACCAAAATACAAGCCTTTCTGAGTCGTGTTCTCCAGAAGGAAAGCTGAAGTGTGTAAGTATCCTGATAAAGTTTAATTATTTACAGAGTTGAAGTAATAGTTGATATGTATCATTTACATTATATTATTTACACTTCTAAATAGGTAGTAATATTTAATTTGCAAACATGACACAGAAACCCTCCTTATCTATATAAATTATACCTGGAATTAAAGCAGAACATATTGTGAAGAACATATTCAGTCTAAAGGCTCCAGGTATTAGTATTCATTGAACAGATATACACAAAGTCCTTGACTGTGAAATATTTAGAAAGCTTTATTAACACCCACAACTGAATACAGTAACTACCATCATGTCAGTACTATGAATTGAGATGTTAATAGCTCTTTTGTTTACCCTCCAGCCATCTGGAATATTTAGCAGATTCAGGCACTCAAAACAAGGAAGCAGCATGTTCAGTTGCTACTGTCCCTTTCAGCTGGACAGGTTTTTTAACACAGCTATTGGCCTGGATGTCCTCCATATGGAGTGGCACAGTCCACCTAGAACATATAAATTGTTTAGAAAATTCATCCTTTCTCATTAGTTCTACATTAAAAAGTAGTTCATTTAGACAATTAAATTGCACATAACATTAACGTTGTAAAGTATGTTGGAGATGACTGCTTTGAATTAATCAGTCTATTTTACCTGGCACACAGAAATGCAACACTATTAGCATATGCCGTTCTGTAGATATTGTAGAAAATTGTAAGTTCGAAATGAGGCAGTAAAAGCAAACATTCAGGAAGATTAAAAAAAAATTTGAGAACCATACTTAAGAACATCTTGTAGGTAATTTGTTAATTGTATTTGGTTTGATTAGTGGAAACATGTATTACCTTCTTTGGACCAGCTGTAAATTTTAAAGGAGTTGCATTTTTTAATCCTAGATCACAATAAAAATGGAAATAAAACTCTCATACAACTCTAAAGTAAATTTACATGAAATATGTAGTGAAGAAACCTAAAAATACAGATCATACATGATCAGTGGTGACTTATGGCAAGAATTTTTAAAATTTCCTTGGTATAATCTGGATTAGAAAAAATTCGCAAAGTGCAGCTATTGATTAACTAACAGTATAGGGAAAACATTTGTATTGAACTTCTAACTATTTTTGTGTATCTAACATCCCCTTGTTCAAACAGGTTAATGAAAATGATTATATTGTGGCAAAAATTGAGTGAATTAACTGATGATATCACTTGTACATTATATTGTTAATAAAACAGAAGGACAAATAGCAAACTTCAATTTAATTGGTTTACATGAACATTATTCCTCTTTGACTTGACCAAAACAAGACAAAAATTGCAAGTAGATTCCATGTGCATATGTACTGGGTACTTGGAGGACATCATTATACTCTCTAATTCCTTTTCACTTTTTATATTCTAAAAATTTTATGTCAAATTATTCTGCTCAAGTCTAAAATAGTTCTTAAACTCTTCAGCAAGGTGCATAGGACATTATAATGTGTTAAAAAAAAAAATTAACAAAAGAGTTGTCTCAAATAATTGATACTACTTCAGGTAAACTAAAGAAAAATCAAGAGTTGAATGAATTTAAAAAAATTTCTGATGCTTAGGTAACAGAACCATGCCATGGACAAGATAACCTGAGGTCTTGTTTCAAACAGAAGGCTGGGAAAGAAAGCCCCCCAAGGTCCCTTCGAAACTTAAAGTTTTCTATAATTTTCTGAAAGCAGCTTGTTTTAAAATTATCTGTATGTTTCCTAGTATATTTATGCATAGGAACCAAAGCTCTACCAGTTCTCCATGTATTACTTTCTTCCTTGATATCTTGGCTTCTAATACTACTTTGTATTTTATTTCTGGCAACTAAGAATGGCTCCCACTTCCACTTTTAATTTTAATTCATGGAGGAATGGTGTGTGACTCTCCAAAAGGTTTTATGAGGAAGTCACGCCTTCCATCTAGTTCAAAAGTACAAGGGCAGAACTATGTTGCAATCCATTCTATCATTTCCTTATGCAGGTAACCTGTAGTCATTTAGACATCCTTGTAATGTTATATTTTCTAAGTTTTAGTTACATTTTGTGAGTTTCTTTCTGGTTTTGAAGTACACAGTAAACTTAAAATACTATTTTAAGTACAGAGCAAACTAATTTTGTACAGAAGATATAAAACAACAATCATCATATTTTGTTTACATGTATAGCTATTTATTCAGTTGTGATGTATTTTATCAGTTTCAGAATTAATAAAAAGTCTTTCAAGACTTTTCAAAACTTTGCATAACTGTAATCAACAGAATGATGAAGACAGCAATAGGTAATTTGACATAAATATATAACATAATTTATAAAATGTAACTAACTCATGCTGGAGTGAATCTTCAATTATTTTTGTACTATAACACTGCACAGATTCTTATTTATAGCTATAATGTACAAGCTTTCAAAAAGGAAACTAAAATCTTCCTTAGTTTTAGTCAATGAGTTGACTGAATTTTTGCCCCAAAAATCATCTCTTAATGAAAAGCATTTTCTGATTTTTCATACCATGCCTCTGGATATTTCATTCTAAAAGTTCTCTACATTAAGCTCCAAGACAACCCATGTCCTCATATATTCACCATGCACAGTACATAAAAAATATAGATGTGGAGGTTATCACTGATGACCGAACACTTTCTTGCATCTCAGATGAGAGATATACAGGAAGAAGGAAGTTTAGGCAGAGATGGATCGAATATGGGTAGGACATTTATAATTTTTTTCAAGTGGTACAGAAGTCACAGGTTGCTTCTTTTTGCATTTTCTGATTCATAAAAGACAAGTTTCTTTCATTTGCATTGACATTTGGATACTTTCATATATGAAGGTAGCTGTTCTTTTCAATTCTGATTTTTTCCTTCTACTTGTATGAATGAAGGGCATGAATCTGGTCTTTTAGCAAACTATATATACCTTGCAGGAATCCATAATATGTAACAGAGATTTGCAGATACTCTCTTTGGATTTTTGTCATCTTTAAATGGATGCTTTAGGGGTTTTTCAATATGTCATTTTTTTTAGATCTTTCAGCAACCATGTCTGAAGTAAACATTGGTATCTGACTTATAATTATGTATTATGCCAAATAAAACCAGAACTATTCTGTCAGAGTGACTCCTAGAGGACTATGGGAAATTTTAATAATGCAATTCCCTCTATACACATCAAAGTAGCATATATTTTGTTTTCAGCAGTTGGAAATATAGCTGAGAATATTTTTATTCAAATAATCATCTGTCACAGTGTTCTGTTCAAAATTACTATCTTGATAAATAAAATAAAGCATAGATTCAATGTCCAGATCATGAAGGTGCACTAAAAATATATTTTAGCATTCTCCTTATCCTGTCAAATCAGCATGAAAACTCATTGGTTTTTCTGTGTGGCTTGTATTTTGTCATCAGACTGTTTAATAAACATAGTCTCAACACTCATAAACATTCCTGATTTCCAGACTTAGAGAGGGATTCATCTGATGCTGTAGGTATTTACATATGGGAAAATTCCCAGGATCACATCTATAATTCCTGGGCAGGGGGAGAAAGTTATTTTCACTTGATAAAAGTATATGTATACTGTACTAGGGAGTCCACCCTAAAAATGACCATATTTCTCCACTGACAAGAAAGGTTAGATGAAAAAGGTAGCAGTTCATACGCATACTGGAAATCTCAAGTTAAATGAGATCAAACTATCAGGTTTTTTCCTAAACTACAGAAATCATTTTTTTGACCTTTTAAATCTTAACATAGTTTGTATATCCTTATGCAAACATGAGACCAGTTAGAGTAGAGAAGTCTTACATTAATTAAGAACTATATGGAGGTGGATCCTTTGAGTATATTACTGGGATACTGATGTGTGCCTTTGCGAAGATATAACATTTTTCTCAACATAATGTAAGGTATGACAAACTACTTTAGTCTTCAATCAGAATTACTGATAGGAAGAGACAGCTGAACATATGAGATACTTTGCTAACATACTCTGAAACTTACCGAGTTTGAAACTTGTCAAGACCCAAAATTTCTTCAAATATTGTTTATTAAAGACAGAGCTCTCTAAACATTCTTTACCTTGCATTTAATTTCCTTGTGATTTCAGATGTTATTTCTTGAGTTAGTTATGACTGTCTTTAAGATTAATGCTTTATGTTTACAAATACTCCTTCTCCTCATTTTAAGGTTCATAAATTCCACAGTTGCTCTTATGGAAGTTGCCTTCTGTCTTCAAATTTTACACTAACTCATTTCTGATAGCAATAAAAATAAAAAAATAATTAAAAACAGAGAGAGAGAGGAGAGAGAAGAGGGTAGTTTATTTCTGTTGTTTTTCTTATCCAACAAATATTTTTCTAATTTTTGTAACTCATAACAGGTGCTCGTTACTATATCCTTAATACATATTTGAAATATCTAGGTCAAATTACTTATATTTTCCTGCTGTTGAAAGTGATAGAATATGACTGTTCCTAGACTTCACTGTTTTAGTCATCTTGTACATAAACCATTGTGACAAGTAAATTGTTATTACCATGAGTACCATCCAACACCATCAGCTACATTAAACTTTCTGTAAATATGTCCTTCTTTCTTTGACTGGGAAAAGCCTTAAATTTCTCACGGTTTTCATTCATCTGATAGGTTTATGTAATTTCAGTGAACTTAATGAGAATCCTGAAAGAGAAAAACTCTTGGGATTACTATCTGGAAATAAATGAATCTTCTCTCTAAGAGGTGTAACACCTCTGTGAAACCTACGTATTTTGGACAAGTTTGTATACTTTTCAGGTTTGGGGCTGTGAAACTCAAGAGCTTACAGAAATGAAGCTTCTACAAAGAAGTAAATACCAGCCACATGTAACAATCATGTAAGCATGATATTTTTTTCAATATCCATCTCCACATCAATCTTTTATGAAGCCTAAAAAACAATGTCATCTCTTGAAGGGATTTGGCAACCATAACTGTTGTGATGCAAGAGTCAGTTTTTAAAATTTGTTCCATATTCAAGAAAGTACTAAATGTTCAAGTTGTCTGTACAGATTGAAAGTTCCTTGACGTTGACACTTTAAATGTTGCAGACATTACAAACAAAAACTAGGGATAGTGCTTTTATCTCATGTAATGCAAATAAAAACTGTGCTACTTGCAGTCAGTTCCTTATTGTTCAGTCTTGTGTTATAATTGAAAAAAGAAAGAAAATTCTTGCATAATTGTAAATGGAGGTATTTATTGGGTGGAATTATTTCTTGTGTCTCACAATTGATACTATTCTTACTGAGATATTATTGATACTATTTTTACTGAAGCAGCATGTTAAGAGAATAATATTAAAGCTGAGTAATAATCGGAGTTAGATTAAAAAATATTTCTACTGAAGAATTTACTTTGAGGATCTTTGAGTCTGAAAGAAGGATTCTTTCTGCCAGGAACCCTTTCATAATGAATTGGGAAGCTACTGAAGAAATGGCTTAAGGGTAATAAGGAGAGAATAGTGGACAAACTGGAGATTTTGACTGTTGATAGGTAGACTTGTTTTAGGTTTTTTAAATTAATACAAAAGATTGTGAAGAACTTGCAGAAGCAGACTTTGTGAAAGTTTCATACAGATTTTAGTCTGAAAGTCACATTGAGTTCTGCATGGAAAATGGATCTGAAGTAAGATACACAGAATTCAAGTATCCTTTGTTTTTGTATACTAGATCACTGCTGAAAGTACAGTAAAGGTATGATACATCTAATCCTAAAGTAGGAGTATGAAATAGTTCAAATTAATTGTACTGTAAGAATTTCTCTCTGTTAAATATGAAAGGATCATAGAACATCCAACTCATATTTATACATGATTCAAGTTGTAAAGATATCTCACATTGCCACCGACTGCTTCTCAACTGTTATGTTCTGGGGATCCCTTGAAAAATAAATATATATTTACTTCTCCTTCTATTAAATTGAAACTGGTTTAGATTTGGCTTCTTTGCTAATAATTGGCATGTACATACCCTTTGTTTCACACAGAATTAACTTTTTCCATATTGTCGCCTATAGTTTAATCTATTTTTTTAAAGACCTGGACCAATTTAATCTTGTAAAACTTGCTTAAGTATAACTGCTTGTACATAAAGAAGTCTAACATTCATGTTCCTGACACCTGGTACTTATGCACTATCTTTTAAACTCTGGCACTTTAATATAGAGCAAACATGGAAGAAGGATGAACAATCTGCATAAAGTATGAAATATAGAAAAGAACGGGAGGGGAGGAGAGGAGAGGGAGAGGGAGAGGGAGAGGAGAAAGGAAAAAGAAGAAAGAAGGACGAAGGAAAGGGAAAACGGTGTATATATTTATCTGTATGCGTATGAGAAAATGGACATGTAATTAAGCTTTCTATTACAGTGCCTTTCAAACTAATGATAGAAGTAGAATATTGTGACTAAATAATAATAGACTAATTCTTCTATGTTTGACAGAAATACTCACTGAGAACTTCAAACTGATGAAATTATCTAGCTAGTCTATGAGAAAGCTGTTCCTACAAAGACATCTACAGAATTTATTACTTGCATTTCCCTGTGAAAGAAAAGAAAATTACAGCACTAAGAAGATCCACAGAGAATCACTGCGATAAGTATCTGCTTGTACTGGACATTTGTAATGCCCAAGAGTCATGGTTGCTGTTCCTTACTTGTAAAATGCTGACCTATTTTTTTTAAAAGATACCTTTCCATACATTTTAACTTTCACCTTACAAAAAACCCCAATATTCAACTGACAGATTTTTATTTCCATTTTGTGATATTAGATATTAAAAAACGATAAAAGAACAGGAAGGCTTTTCATCCTTGACCAGAGCTGGGTTCATCTAATCAATCTGACTGCCATTCTTATAAGGTTTTGTACTGATTGTCTAACACAGAAAAATAACATATCTTTGTAACTGTGAAAACCTACAGAATATCTTGATTTCTCAAAAAGGTAAAAAATCTCTAAGTGACAAATCCTTTTCAAAGGAAATTAGACTTGAATAATCTTATTTTACATTCCAAATCTGGTATTGTTCTGAGTTGCATGTTTGTCATTTTATTATTCATGTCGATATTTCATTGAGCAAGAAGATGAAACACTAGATTAACACAGGAGTGAGAGGCATCGTACACCCTGCAGGAATTACTATATTACTGTCTTCAGGAAAAGGTGACCAAGCTACTTCAGATACATTAGCATAAGCTGCTGGTTTATTTAGAATATTACCATTAGTGACAAGTAAGTGTTATGTCAATTAAGTTGAGAACCCTGTGGCAGTATGTGGAAATTCTTTAAAAATGAAAAAAAAAAAGGAAAACAAAAGATATATAAAGCTCTGAATAAAGATATATAATACTGCATTTTAGTGAATGAGAGTTTTGTCAAAGAGACATTCTAGAATGACCTAACGGAAACTGTGAATTATGTAATTAATCTTTAAGTTAAATAACTTATATCATCATTATACTATGATGCATAAAGAGATACTGTTGCAATTTTTAAAATAATACTTTCTATGTAGACTTAGAAAATACTTTCCATTTAAATTATTTATATATAAACCAAAATGCTTTGAGAGCATCTAAACTAAACAGCTTATTGCATTGATTTCTAAGTGGCTCTTATTCCTTTTATAGCATGAAATCTATACAAAGTAAGAAGGAAATGCCTGCATTCATTTTTGAGAGAGAAAAGCCAACACTACAAAGGACCTGCAGGTTGTGATTCAGGTTTTGCTTCTACTTTTTTTTTCCCTCCGTGACTGGGTAAAAAATCAGGACTTGGATGCCGTGTTAAACTCTAGTACTCTTTCTGGCCCTGTTTGGCACTGGCTAAAGGATTCTTGTCAGAGAAGACTTCCCTTTGAGAACCAAGTTATAGAAACATAAACATATGTCAGAACTTCAAAATCAACAAATATAACAATATCCATAAGCTTCACTTGTTAATGGATTTTTTTTTCAGTTAATACCTACTAATTTTAAATTTTACATAATATTACTGTTTCTTTTTTGCTTATAGTGTTTCTCCCTAGAAATAAAAGATTTTTAACATGGCACAAAAAATTGTAATCCTTTTTCGAGACCTTTTTTTTCCTGCAGAAAATTATTTCTGGGTGCTTTTCAACACAGGATGAAACTGCTAGCATTTCATATAAATAAAAGTTACCCTCTAAGTCTATGTGACACATAGACCCTCCTGTCATTAATTGTAAAACAGGTTTTTGTCTCTCAATGGGAAAAATAAAAAAGAAGAGCCAACCAATACAGCTGTAATAAGTATTGGTATCATATTTTGTATATCAGTTTCAGTCTGCCTGGAAGATGGGGTTCATATTCTTTGAAGAATAAACATGTTAAAATATTCTGTCCTGAAAGTAAGACAGAAAATGTCAAGCATCCTGAAACGCTAATTGAATATGTCTGCAGATAGTAGTGTCATACATTTTAACATTCCTATCACAACATTAGTGAATTGTGATACACAGAACTTTCTGGTAACTTTTTATGCATAGCTAATTTAAAGTCAGGTTAAAGTTTTTACTTTGGCCATAGTTTACCTTCTTGTTTTCTTAAAAATGTATATAAGGATTAAAGGGCACATGATGAAGAAATACTTTTTCAATAAGTGGACAAAGCAAAAATCTGAATAAATGTTATTATTAATGAATGAAAATTATCCAGAAAATATCTGACTGCCTTAAATTAGAAGGGATTACATTAATAAGGTGAAACAGATTAGGCTAAAAGTATTCTGAAGGTCTGCCATTGTACTGAAAATATTATTTTTATTTATATAGTTCAAGACTAGTATTCTGTTCAGCATTGAAGAAGAATGAAGGCTATTTCCAAAATGTAGGAAGCTTGTTTGGCAAAATTCTAGAATAACCTTGATACCAACTCTTCATACTTTTAATTAATTTGAAGAGGTACATGGTGTCAGTTCAAAAGAAAAACAAAAAAGAAACAAAATGCAGACAGGTGAAATACTTTCTAAGAATCCTGAAAAAAAAACCCCACTTGAATTTCCAGTCTAAGTTTTTTGGTTTATTCCATTTACACTTCTTTCTTTGTATAAATGAAAAGGCTTGTCAGCACTGCAGTTCACTGTTCTGAGGTAATAAACTGCAAGACACCTGCATGTGTTGTAAAAAAGCTGTTATCCTAGTGACTTCTGCAAATCCCATGGCACATGAAACTCCCTCAAAAAGAAGTGGAAAAGGTACTTTGGCTGTAAAACCATCCTGAACCCTGAATAGCTTTAGCTGCATTGCTGTCAGTATGTATCCTAAATTTACATTTCCATTAGTTGCAACTATTACAGTGACTGTGTAGTCTTAAATTAGTGTTTAAGTACTTCTTGAGCTGCTGAAATTTTCACGCATAATTTCATCCCTGTGTTCTAAAATTAGGTATATTCCTACCATAAGACTTATATTTTAGTTCATGTTGCTTGGTTTTGGCTTAGTCAAGTACACTTCTTGTGTCATCTCAAGAGTTGTGCTCCTCATTTTTGAAAAAATTATTTTGAGTATTTAACTGTGTCCATGTTCTCCATGAGAATCTGATATGTGACAAACTCAGAGCTGAGGGTTCCACTAACAGACAGATAGCAAGATTCACATCAAGTTGGGCAGGAGTGTTGATCTGCTGGAGGACAGGAAGACTCTGCAGAGGGATCTGGACAGGTTGGATCTATGGGACAAGGACAACAGGTTCAAAAACACCGAATCTGAGTCCTGTACTTCCTCAGGACAACCCCATGCAGTGCTACAGGCTTTGGGCAGAGGGACTGGAAAGCTGCCCAGAGGAAAAGGACCTGAGGGTGCTGGTCAGCAGCCCCTGAAGATGAGCTGACAGTGTGCCCACAAAGGCCAAGAAACAACTGGATGTGGCACTTATGCTGTGGTTGGTTGGTGTGGAGGTGTGTGTTATGGTTAGTTGGCATGCCAAGTGTTTGCCTGACTCTCAGGATGTTTATTCAGGGTTACTAAGACAGACAATTACTATCTCAGCATTTTATTAAATAATTGTAGCTGCCAAAGACTATAAAAGAGACTAAATGAGAGTCTAGCCGTGCTGAACTGATGAGTCTTATTCCTATGTTGTCAACCATGCTATTGGCTGCTGCACAAAGATGGTGAGATGTTACTACTCTTGAATGTTAAAGTTCAAATAACTCTCCGAACAAATATCAAACAGATATAGTGTCAAAAGTATGAATTGTGAATTATAAATGGACTTTTACAACCTTTATCTGTGCAAACGTGAAACAAAACCACTTGTCTTTCTTCTTAATGTAAATCAAGGCAATTATATTTGAACCGATAAGGAGTCGGCAAGGTCTTTAATTTTAAAAAGGTGTTAAATACTTTGCTCATTCACCTGCCTTCTAGTATGCATGACTATCTAACTAATCTCTTAAAGAACATTTATGCTATTATCTGACAATTAGCCATAATACTGTCAGATTTTATTAGTAAGGATAGAACTCCACAGCATTGGTCTGTTTCTCATATACTGGAAGTTCAGACAGGCTATGAAATGATTTACAGATTCCATGCTCAAATTTCCTTATTCACCAATTTGTGTAACTGCTGCCAAATATATCCAAAATATTTATTTTGTATTTGATATAAAGTTATAAACAACAATAAAATATATGCTTACTTTACCCTACAATATGTTGCAATATAAGCACGGAATCTCTTTTTAGATTGTTGGGTGGAATATTGAAAATATTGACAGAGGAGTGGAATGAAGAAAGGAAATGTAAAAGAGGATGACAGTTTTCTATGCATTTGTCATCCTTTGTTTCAGAACTATTTAGTGAAGTCACATGGTAAATGACTACATCTTCTGTAGTCTGGGTTGACATAATGAGATGAGTAACACCTAAATGTAGGTAGTAAATATAGACATCCACATGTGCATTAAAGCCAAAACTCAGTTGTCTAAAAAATTCTTCTACTGACTCCATTTAAGAAACATTAAGATCCCTCACCTCCACTCTACCTGTCAGGTCTCTTATCTCCCAGCTTTCTGCAGCTGTCTCTGATACTCTAACATCTTAAAAAAGAAGCAGTAACAAGCAGAAAATAAACCCTGCTCCTATTTAGAGGAAACCGGAGTTATTCCACTGATCAAATGTATTTTCTGCTTAAGCTGAGTATTCCGCTTCCCACAGTTTTCATTAACTCTAGGGACCTTATCTTCATTGATTGTTGTGTGAGCTTAGTAACATAGCTCATATTTAGACATATGCATGGTAAGCACTGAAAAACAAGTGCCTGAATAGTGACCTGAACCCAGCCCTTATTTTATTCACGGTTCTCCACATTTTCCCTTCCTTTCTTATCCTTTAAATGTCTTACTTCTCCTGTTGTGGATATTACTTCTCTTCTGTAATTTTGGACTTTGGTTCAGTTGCTCTTTAGGCCCCCAGTAACATCTGAGATACCCTGGAATATCCATGACATTTCTATGGCACTGGTGGACTTACAGGTGACCAAAGTTCTGGTCTGAGAGCTGGGTGCCAGGACAAGAAGTGCTGGACTTCTGCCCCAGTTGTACAGCTGCACTGAACTCTGCTGCTGACTTAGGGCTGCTTGTCTGCAGGCGTCATCAGCTTTGAATACGTAACAAGAATAAATCTTACTCCCCAGAACTGGCCCAATAAGCAAAACTTAATGCTTGTTTACAATATTTAACATGTCTAATCAATATCCATAGGTGCTATCTATTATATACTTGGCTTATGTTGCAAACTTCCCTGAAAATTGTTTTACCGTGCTTAGCTAAGTGGTTTTGCAAGACCTACCAGAGGTTTCAAAGGACTACAATGTCATAATTATATCATACGGTTAGCCAAGGGTTTACCAGTAGGGTCTTTGATCATAAATGACTCCACATGCTCAGGAATATCCTGTATGATACTTACTCTCTCCTGACCATTTACTATCTCCTGAGCCATTAATCCATGGCTGCATAAAGTAGGAATCTTGCATAATTGTGCTTTTGGCAGCTTTCAAATCACTTTGTAAAACCTAACAAAGGCGAAACAGAACAGCAGAGAGGAAGACACTTTTTCATTATGGGGTGCAATAAATGCATATTATACAGGATTTTAAAGTAGTATCAGGGTGTTTATTTCTAAAATATGGCATGCAGACACAAAATATCTACATGAAAGTGTACTTAAAATAATAAATTGATATGACCTGTTGTATCCAGATCTTAATTTCAGGCATGGGCTTACAACTTTTATCACTCAGATTAGCAAAAATAGTGTGCTAATTGCAAGGAGAGCAAATACTTCATCATCTATAACAATTAATTATATGTAACCATAACATTATTCCCCCCCATTAAGCTTCAAAACCAAACAATCTCATCCAGAATACTTCATAAAATATAGTTACATTAGATTAGGATCAAGTTTCATTTTGAATTCTTTTGAAATTCATTTTGAAATCACAGCAAAGTGAAATTTAAAAACACAGGTATAGTAATTGTGAGACCAATAGAACTTAGTTTCATAAACTTCAAAAAAGTTTTTTCCAGTATTTGACAGAAAAAGTTGAATTGGTTTCAAGTTTCTTTTTTTTATTGCTGAAAACACAATTATGTTTTTCTAGAATATTTTAAAAAACCCCTAAACCAAAACCATACCTAATTCTCCCACCTCTGTATTTTTTCTCATGCAAATGCTGAACTAGCATTATCCCTGTGAATAACTGTAATATTATAAACATTATACATAATACTATAGAATATTATTATGTTTTTAAGAGGTGAAATATAAATGAATAAAATGAAAAAAAGATTAACAGGAAGGACAGACAGGGAACAAAATTCTGCTGGTATTGTTTAAACATAGCTAATTTTTCAGTCTTTGTTTTATTTTTGGCAAATAACTATCACTTGAAATCTGAGATGTGAATTCAAGGAATTAACAGATTATTTTAAAGAGTTTGCGTGAATGACTTTGGAAGGTCTCAAGGAACTACCCATAGACCCTGAATATGCTGTTTCTTCTATAGGGAGATAAATCCTGTTTGGCGTCCTGCTGGAAAGTATTTCTCATCAGTACTACAGTCCAGCTGTAATAATGTGATCAGGTACAAGAATAAGGTTTAGTTATCTTTATATCTTCTCATGAGGAGTATACTCTTCAGTTTCCTTGTCTGCATTCTAGCACTGTATTTCGTAATGTTGTTAAAGAATGAATTTTATAACAGATATACTCCAACTCTAGAGTATAAACAATTTGAAAGCACAGGATGTAAATAATTTGAAAGCACAGGAAAGAATGAAATCTGTTTTTTCTTTTTCCCTTGAAAGACTTCTTTGGAAAAATTAAGCACTGTAAGAAACTGATTTGGAGAAGACTTCTTACTGCTATGTGAGTTTTCTAACCATGTGGTTACAATCAACTTTTTGCTTTCCATGTTTTGGGTCAAAAACACGTCAAATATGATTTTGACATTGAAACATAACTTCTGCAGAAGGAAATTGACCTCCATATTGGTTTGGTAGCTTAAACATTCTTGGATTAAGAAGGCTTTTAGGTGTGTATTCTCTCATCATGAAAACATCATGGTATCCTATCAGAAATGCCCTCAGATCCTCAAACCCTGAGTTAGTCTTCAACAGAGTGGGGCTAATATATCTGAGATTCTTCTGACTATGTTTAGAAGACAGTTACTGTCAGCTCACATTTGTGAGGTCTAGTAGATAAGGTGTGCTCTAAAATATCTACTGAAACAAGCTTCTGATGATTAATGTTTGGAGGAACAACATATCTGTAGTTCTGATTTGAGTGCAGGCCATTCACTTGAGAGTTGAACTTGAAGATCCTTGTGTGTCCCTCCCAACTCAGAATATTCTGTAAGTCACCAACCTGGTTTCAGAAGATAAACATCCGGGACCATGGAATTACATAGCAAATTCTAGGAAACTTTAAATATCACAGAAGCTGAACAATTTCCTTTGATCATTATTTTGAATTCATTAGTTAGACTTCTCTGAGATACATAGGTCAACTTTCCATTGTAAGGAAACAGAAATAAACTGACATCTGAAAAAAAAAATTTCTACTTCTGCTGCAGGTATAGCAAATAGATAAGAGGTACTCTGATCTATAAATACCCTTTAAAAAAAAAATTCAAATTGGACTGATTTTCTCTGAGTTGCACTTTAGAAATAAAGGGAGGAATATGGTTGACCATGGACTGGCATCCATCCACTTTGATGCACCCTAGTGTCTTCCAGAATACGGAGCTGACAAATGTGACCTAAGGACTATCTTTCTGGAAACTTGAAAGTAAAAATCTGTGGGATACCTTAGGTCATCTCAAATAGTATAAAAACCTATAGTGAATTATCTGAGTATTACCTTTTGATATGTTGAAATCTTCTACATCCCTGTCCAAAAATCTTAATGTATTGATTTTTTTTTCAAAAGTAAATGGAAAATCAGCAACTTGGTTTGATCCTACTACTTGTCAGATGAGATTAAGTCACATGTAGACTCTGAACATCATTAAAGTCAAAATTACATGTAACAAATATTCTCCATGTTATGTTGTATAGGGCATTCTTGGAACTTTTGACTGCGTCTTTTGCGACCCAGTCTATATCTGGGTAAGTGATGCTACTATAACATGCCAGAGTGTATAAACATTGACATGAGTCTGAAAGTTATGGCACAATGCCTGTGAGACACCCGAGTCTTCTTGAGGAAGCAGGTTGAAGCCAGCTGGGTTTTTATTATCATCAGTATAACAATAGAACCTCAGCGTTACAGAACCCCAAGACATGGCAAAAGTTTAACAAAAAAAGTCTACCTTTAGAAGTATATATTTAAATTGCAAGTATTTGTATTGGTTTTGTATACTGTACTAATAATGGAAATGTAGTTAATTGTTCTTAAAATGGTAAGAAGTTTCCTTTCCTATGGTGCACAGTCAGCACAGCAGGTTTTTTAATCTGCTTTGATGTAGTCTAGTATCCTTTATAACAAATTAACTGTACTGATACAATTGCTTTTTTCTTTTATATAAACACTCCTGCTAAGGTTAAGATGGTTTGATCTTAAGAATTTTCATAGGTTAATTCTAAGGTCATTTTGACTTTAATGATGTTCAGAGTCTACATGTGACTTAATCTCATCTGACAAGTAGTAGGATCAAACCAAGTTGCTGATTTTCCATTTACTTTTGAAAAAAAAATCAATACATTAAGATTTTTGGACAGGGATGTAGAAGATTTCAACATATCAAAAGACAGGTTTAAGTTCTTGGGTGTATTTTAAATTGAGATAAGTGCAAAATTACAAATGAAAAAATCACCCCTACCCCTTCATAAAAAAAATAAAAGACATGCAGTCATTGTATTACATTTTCAGGATCAGAAATAAAAGGAATGATCTCATTGGCATTTCTATGTGTAATCTTCAATGTATGTCAAAGATATGTTATATTTATCTCCTCTAACTTCAGGAACAACCCAGCTGAGGCTCCTGATTAAATATTTCTCTTATAACTCCTGTTAAGAGTTTCACTTTTCACTTTTCATTTCTTTGCATAATAATTACAGTACATATAATATGGCAAATCTGAAAGGAATTCAAAGAAGAGAGGGTGGTTTAACACTGTATTGTGCAGCATGAAATTAATTATATGCTTCTACTTTTTTTCTGGGTAAATTTTTTTACCAGTTAATGAGGTCCATTCTATTTAACTTATAAAGACATCACTTCTCTGAATTTCCTCACCTTTCAGAATCTGACTTGCACGGATAGATCATGTAGTCATACTGAATCAATGGAAACAATGAAAGAGGTATTTCCATCTCTAATTCTGGTAAAGAGTTTTCGCAATATCTGTATATTTAATTCTACCAATGTTTGTGATGTTTCCCTGCAGAGCATGTTAACTTTGACCTAACACCTCACAAATGTGGCTTTCTGTCTTCTGTGCTATTGCTGGCCAGTAGTAATCAGCTTGAACCACAAACATCTCTGTGCTTCTCTTCCCACAATGTCTTTGGTATTTTTAATGATTTTTTTCTCCCCCTTTGTTTTGAAAAAGGAGCCAGGTAATCGGGGAAAGAAAAAGACTTTTGCCAAATAACGTATGTTCTTTTCAAAAGCTGGTAAGAACAAAGGATATTTGGTTCCTGGTTTAAAATTATTTTATGCTAAATAAAATGCTTTTAACAGATTTGAATTAATGAATATTTAATATGATCAGAATCTTTTTTGATAGAGTGCCTTCTCTGGGGCACCTAGCCTGGTCAATTTTTAGCATGTTTACATTGGCTAAACACAAAAATACAAGGCAATATCTACTGGACAAACCTTCATAGTAGAAAACTAAGACCAGTAACTTGTAAAGCTGAGCTTTAATATTGTCATCACCTCCAAGACGACACCTTAGGAATTGACCAGACTCTTGCTGGTAAGTTGGTTGCACTCTGTTGCTATTTGAAATGGCCTGATGTTCATTGTTTCCGAGCTGCAGACTCCGTTTTGTTCTTTTTTAGGTTTAGGTAGTTTTATACATTTTCATGTCAATGTTTTTGCTCTTGAATCCTTTACTTACCAGATATGTATCGCGGCCTGGGGGTGTCGCGGGTGAGGGCAGACCCCGTCTGGGGCAGAGGAAGCTCCAGGCGACGACCGCGATAAGAGAGATGGAGAGCGTCCTCACCACCTAGGGCGCTATCAGCGCAGCGCGGGCACCAGCTGTAAATCCCGAGGGGCGATTAGGAGGCCACGAGAGGCGAAGAAGGAGGAGGGGCCTTTGGACGGAGTTCCAGAGCTTTATTATCCGAAGGGGTCCGGAGCCAAAGAACCAGAGGGGGCGAAGAAAACGCTACTTATATAGGGTCAGGGGTGCTCAAATTTGAGCCAATGGGGGTACCAATCGAGTGGGTAAAAGTAACGGGATTGGATAAAACGAACCAGTGGGGTGAGGGATTAACAA
>VXAZ01008978.1:14520-26128 GCA_013399875.1 Gymnorhina tibicen | reverse complement strand
TATTACAGCTTTGTTCTTATATTCAAGAAACAAAACGCATGAATCACAAACCCTATTCTGAATTCCTTATCTTGACAATTTCAAAGTACTTGACAAAAAAGAGCTCTTTAATAATATAAAATAGTTTTGATGCTTCATTATAAAGTTCTTACACTGTACTTCTTTATTTTACAGAATAAAAAAGAAGCCTCCTAAACTTAATCCAACCTTAGCATATTTATTTTTAGTTTTCTAAAATTAATTAGTTTTGAAAGTTCTCCATTTTGCCTCCAAAGTTAAACAAAGAAAATAGTCATTTTATCTCAGCATACTACTCCAGAATAAGAGGATGAGATAATCTTAAACAAATATGTATAATTTCTTAATCTACTGTCTTTACACATGGCATCACCATTTACAAACCATGACAACTGAATTGCAAGTTAGGCTAATATAATATCATCTGTGACACAAAGATTCATTTGTAGTATTTAAGTACAACATTTTCATATCAGTGATCACACAGATGAAGTCATAGTCTTCATGAAATAAGGATAATTTGCCAATGGTGTCAGTAATTATACAAGCTGATTATTAATATTGCTACAAGATGTCAAAACAAAAACTTTCCAGAAAAACATACAAATTTCAACAGCACTGAAATTTCTGGGAAAGGCTTACACTCAATTTAGTACTTTCTGACACATTCAGAACATTTTTTTAGGAATGTTTAAAGTCCAATCTTCCCTTTTTTTGGTAAAGAATCTTGACTTTTAACTTTATATCAACTTCAGATAATTCACTGTCTTTTTCTGGCAACTCCAGTTTATATCAACATAATGTTTTCGTCTGAGTGTCATTTAGGGTTTCCACATCCCAAGTTCACATTTTTTCACTGAGCTTATAGGTTTCTGTTTGGTTGCTATTTTAATATTATTTATCTACCTGTTTTTACATAAAGACTTTTCAAGGGACTATAGGTAATCCTGACTCATAAAAGAAAGTCAAAACAAACAAAACCAAAAGCCTTTCTGGTTTAATAAAATAATTTTCTTACTTAGTTCTGTTAGAGATTAGCAGCCCAATAACATTTTTAGGGGAAACTTTAATTAGAACTTAACAGTAGAATGCATAGATTTGAAATCAATCTAAAGATCCATCAAATCAAAATACTCATGTCTTTGCTAGAAGGCACCAGTCATTTTCTTTCAAAAATTTCAGCATAGATACAGTGCAGAATAAATATACTACCTATGCTGTTTTGGGGTGGGATAGAGTTAATTTTCTTCAGTGGCTAGTATTGGGCTATGGTTTGGATTTGTGCTGGAAACACTGCTGACAGCACAGGAATGTTTTTGTTATTGGTGAGCAGGGCTTGCACTGAGTCAAGGACTTTTCTGCTTCTCACCCTACCAGTAAGCAGGCTGGAGGTACACGAGGAGTAAGGAGGGGACACAGCCAGGACAGGTGACACCAACTGACCACAGGGATATTCCAGACCATATGACATGCTTTGCATATAAAGCTGGGGGGAGAAGAAGGAAGAAAGAGAATGTCTGGAGGGACAGCATTTGTCTTCCCAAGTCACACATGAGAGAGCCCTTCTCTTCTGGGAATACCTGAACACCTAACCCTCCATGGGAAGCAGTGAATTAATTCCTTGCTTTGCTTTGCTTGTGTGTGTGTTGGTTTTGCCTTGCCTATTAAACTGTCTGTATCTCAACCCATGGGTTCTCTCAGTTTTAGTTTTTTGATTCTCTCTCCCATTCCACTGGGATAAAGTCCGTGGCTCTGTGGAGCTTAGTTGCTGGATGGGGTTAAATCATGTCAACTGTGTATATATAAATGCTGCTTTAACTAAACAAGTAAGTAAACTACATATATGTGGATCACTTTACCACTACTAGGGGTATTGATAATTAAATGAAGGCAATTCATTCACATCCTCTACCAAAATTTAGTCCTTTCCCTTTACTGTCCAGTTCCTACTAATCCCCTGATGCTGTTGTTAGTTGTTTGATATGCAGAAAACACTGGTACATAACTGAGCAGGTATAGCGACTTTGATAGTGTTATCAATTACAACCTGTGACACTTTCCTCACCAGCAAACATGTATAAGAGCTTCTGAATGAGAGACACACTAACTATAAACTGAAAAAAAAAAAGGATCTGATACTCACTATGCCCAAAAAAGCTTCTCTTTCTGCTAAATATGTGGCTCTCTGACCCGGCTTTCATGGTCTATTTTTTCTTCAGAATGGAGAACAATGGCAGCAATCCCTTTTTATTATTACTATGATAACTGTGAAGAACCCATAATCTTCCAAGAATAGTTCATTCTTCACAAACACTTAGCTATTCAGTCTGAACTACAGGGATAGATAGAAAACTTATTTGCAGTTTTCTTTCTGGAAACAGACAAAGGATGATTACAGCTGCAACATGAGTTTGACATGAATCTGTGGCATTCCTGAAGGATCTTGTGGCTGGAAAATGCCAAAGGCTGTTCAATGACTTGGCAATTGCTGGAATATAGAAAGTTCAGGACAGACCCCCAAGAACTGTGGAGACATGGACATAATGGAGAAATTCCAATGAAGGGACACAGACAGGTTTATGAATGTCTCCTATTAGGAAAAACAGAGAGAGGGAACAATTCAGCCTAGAGAAGAGAAGGGTCAGAGGGATGTTTATCAATATATAAATACATGAAGAGCGGGTGAAAAGAGGAGGGGGAGCCAGGCTGTTTTTGATGGTGCCCAGAGGCAATGGGCACAACCTGAAGGACGGGAAGTTCCCACTGAATGTCAGGAAATATTTTTCACTGTGACCATGACTTGAGAACTGACACAGGTTAACCAGAGTGGTGTTGGAGTCTTCCTCCTGGGAGATATAAAAAATCCATATGGAAAAAAAGCCCATTCTAAGCAACTACCTGGAGGTGGCTGTGCATTAGTAGAAGTGCACCATATGACCTCCAGGGGTCCAGAGGTCCCTTCCAACCTCAACCATTCTGTCATTTTGTGAATCCTGCTTAATATATTTTTCTATTTTAACAATGGCCTATTAAAAAACTTTAATGACAAAACTGTTGTATACAATTTTGTATTTCTTTAACCATAGTTTCACTTTGCCACCTTTTTTGTAAAAGAGTGATGTGACAGGATGTACTCTTTAACGAATCTCTTTTGTCGCTGACTGTTTCCTTCTCATCTCTCTGTGACTGACAGGCAGTACTCCTAAGCTTTTTTGGATCTGAATACTTTATAAAGTAGAAATAGCTTTACCAGTTTTCTCCCACTGTACAGAATTATCACCGAGAAATCTACAGCAGTAAGAATTCTGCTTATATTGGAAGAATCTAAAGATGTAGGTGCTCTTGCTCGCTTCTGATGCACAGAATCAAATAGTAATAGTAATAGGATTTTTCTTCCCCAGCTCCAATTAACATCTTTGTTTTTCAATTTAGCTTTTTATTTTCCTCATTCTCTACTATTACTATCCACACTTCATGATGCCAATCACTTAATGCTTTCATGCCCTTATGGGACATTTGCCAGTTTTTTGATGACATAACTTAAACAACAATGCAAAAAAAAATTAAAATTGGCTTTCCATTTTTGTAAATTTGGAACAAAAAGGAAAAAATTAAAAATATTCTGGCTGTTGTTCCAGCCTATTAACTATGTAAGTCACTACAATATGGAAAGGAATGTACCTCCTTCAATATCCACAGCCAATATCAAGAATATGAGTTGGGGGACCTTTTAGAGATTCTGCTTATATTGTTTATCTTCCTCCACCAAAATCTGATATCAGTACATCATCTTGAAAACCTTCTTAAAGCTTAGCACATAAGTAAATTATTTTTCTTAACTAATTGCAGAAAGGATTTTAAAACAGATGTAGTTTAGAGGTGCTTGGAACTGTAGTTTCTACCAGTGTTCACATTAATATGCAACAATTTTTGCCATCCTAAGATATACTATAAAGCAAATTCACCTAAGATACAGAGGAGAAATAAAGATTCACATTATGATGGTTGTTGGAATTGCTTATCACCTGCCCAGCCATAAATTGTTGCAGCTGGCAAAATCAACCAGCTTCACCTTGTGGCCAAAAAATAGTCAGGTGCCAGTGCAAGGACCCACTGTCTCCACTGACGGCTCCAGAAGAACAGGGAAAGCCATTGTTATCTGGAAGGAAGGATCTGAGTGGCAGGTGCTGGAAGGCCACGAGTCAGGCTCCACCCAGCTGGTTGAATTGAAGGCTGTTGCCATGACTTTTCAGCGGTTCTCTCAGGTACCTTTGAGTTTGGTCACTGATTCTGCTTACATAGCAGATATAACTCAACATTTAGATTGTTCACTTCTGAAAGAAATCAGTAATGCGGCTCTGTTTTCACTGTTGCAAACTGTGGTGTGCAATTCAAGCTTGAGTGCACCCATATTACATTCTGCACATTCGAAGCCACACCAAATTGCCAGGTTTTATAACAGAAGGCAACGCCAGGGCTGACATGCTAGCCAACCCTGCATGGGTAGCGCCTCAGCCTGACAAAATTGCACAAGCCAAGGCATCACACGGTTTCTTCCATCATACCTTGCAGAAGCAGTTTCACTTAATGCCAGCTGAGGCTCGTGGCATTGTCAGCGCTTGTGCTGATTGTCACGGACTCGCTGCATCTTTACCACCAGGGGTAAACCCCAGAGGCCTAAAAGCCTTGCAGCACTGGCAAACGGATATAACGCATATCCCTGAATTTGGCTGATTTAAATACGTGCACGTGTCTATTGACACTTTCTCCTCAGCCATGTGGGCATCTGCTCATACTGGAGAGAAAGGCTGTGATGTCACTGCCCATTGGAAGTTGGCTTTCTCAGTCCTGGGCGTGCCTTCATCTGTGAAAACCAATAATGGCCCTGCATACGCCTTGCAGAAAACACAACAGTTATTGCACCTATGGGGTATAGACCATACTCTGGGTATTCCGCATTCTCCTACTGGCCGAGCCATTGTTGAACGTGCTTATGGTACCTTGAAGCGTGTTTTGGAAAGACAAAAAGGGGGAATGCATGGAGAAACCCCACAGAGCCCACTAGAAAAAGCTATATATATAATTAATTATCTTACAGTGCCACCAAATTCAAATAATCCTGTTATCTTGAACCATTTTATCTCATTGCAGTCTCCAGCTGAGATGCACCTGCCCTGAGAGAAAGTCTGGGTACAGGATCCACTCACTAACAGGTGGGAAGGCCCACGTGAGCTTATTGCTTGGGGTTGTGGGTATGCTTGCGTTTCCACAGATGCTGGGGTACGGTGGCTACCTGCAAGATGTGTTTGCCCTGACCTGTGGCACCAGAAGCAGAATAAGACTAACAGGCAACCTCCAAATGATGACCAGAATTCATATCATCAGCCGAATGATCCTTCAAATGATGACTAAGATATCAACCATCAGACTGATGGTCCTTCTACAAGCAGAGACTGAACTTTAAATTTCCTTTGTTATGGAGTAAGAAGATAAAAGCCCTTAAGGCTATCTAGAATTAGTAACTGATGTAAAAGCCCTTCTATTTAGAATTAGTAACTGTATGTAGAATTGAGTTAGCTAGATGTGTCTCCCATGACACTGCTGGAGAGTCTCTCTGCCCACTTTAAATCAGTGTCTGATTTAGGTTCCATTTGGTAACTGGCCATTACCAAGCAGATCCCTTATGCTGTGTTTGTTCTCCTTTCTGCAAGGGACCTGCAGAGGATTACAAACGATACCTTTTTGGTCTTAAAACAAAATGGGGGGATTGCAGATGCTGGGAGTTGGGTTGCAGAGAGATTTTCCAGCTTTCTGCCAGATGCTGGCCAAAAACAGTCAGAGGTTTTTGTAAACTAGTCTCTTTATCTTGCAGGTGCAAAGTTGTTATGTAGTTTGTTGTGTTACTGACTAGAGAAATATTTTGAAAGGGGTCTTGTAGTGTTTAACCAATCATGCTAAGAAGTGGATGGTCAAGGACTAATGACCTTATGCCACTCAAGTGAACTAACACATTAAAACCCGTCTGTTAAAAAAATAAATAATTCCATGTCTTCCTGAATCGAGTGTGTTGATTAACTCCGTTCCCAGTACAACAGTAACAGTTGGACTCTTAGACAGATATTCTGGCAAGATAAAACACCCTATACTAATGAACAAGGCAGTATGCAATACTGTATATAGGGTACAGAGTTCTGTGAATAAACAGGTGTACACTACTTTACAAAAAAAAAATTTAAATCTATATGCTTAGTAATATTAAAGAGTACCATAAGTAAAATATGTAGTCAAATCTCAAGTGACAGACTTATAGAAAAAAGCCAATGTCTACACTTTCCAAAATCAAGTAAGTCAGCTGCTGAACTGCCTTTAAAATAGTTTGAGATAATACAATATCCCTGACACAAATAATTTTCAGATGCCTCAGTACTGAAAGATTTTGGGTTTATTCTGTATTTTTTTGAGGTCACAACTCAGAGATAAGGAATAAGAAAATGCAATTCTGATCTGATCCTCTGGAATACTTTCTTTTACAAAGAAAGCACTTCTAAATACTTTGGGAAAGATCATTGAGTCTGTCTTGGCATACTGTCAGGATGAAATATTTTTTTTTATTTTTTCCCTGGAAGTTGTCTTTAATACAGAATCCTGGGCAGAAAGGTAGTATGTCCATTCAAAATAATTACAAAACATATCCAGTTAAAAATATCTTAGTGATACATAAAATTTTCCTAGATGTGCTTCTGTACCTTTTCCCATAGCAGAAGCATCACCTTGTAAGACTTGAGGCTGACAGAACTGCTCAGCTTTGTTTTGTGATTCTCCCAAGCTTAAAGGCCACATACATGATCTGCAAGAACAAAGAAGCATGTCTCTATTGGTATATAGTATTTTCCTTCTGCGATAAATTCTTTGGATGAAAATATCAGTGGCTTTGGATACAGGAGAATCAATATGGGGAGGAGAAAAAAGGGGTTTTTTTTCAAAACTCACAGCGAGAGAAAGGTGATATTTTATGCTTAATAAAAGGACCAACACTTTGTGTGTGTAATCCTGTCCTAAGGTAAAATGATCGATAATATAATAATGAGGTCCTGGTGGGGAACACACATGGCAAAATGTTTATTTTTAAAAAGAAATTTTCATGTGAGTAAGTCTTATTTTAAAAATTGTCTATATAAAGACTATTTCTAATTTTATTTCATGAAACAAATTGATCACAAGAAAAAAAGACAAAAATCTCCTCCACAAAGACAAAATCCCAGCTTCTTCTCTTTTGTCAAACTGCTAGAGCAGAAAATTTTGATTTCTGGAAGTTAGTTGTTTTCTCCCACATCACTATTGAAATAATTAATACTTTCTGAGACTTAAAGGCCCTTTCTTTGGATATGGATCTCCAACTGCAAGATATTATTAATGGGTAAGAGGTAACTAGACAAATTTTTATCACACCAAATCTCTTTTAATTTACTAAAGGCCTATTATTATGATTTTTATTGTTTCCTGACAGAACAACTACTGAGTATGTTCTGGTATGTCATGTAAATATATTGTTATAGAAGAACGCAGGATACTCAAACAAAACTAAGGTTTATTGCTCTTGCCTTAACACAGATGTCATTAAGACATATTGTTACATATAAGGTATCACCATGGAGCTGGCAGAATTCACCCAGATCTTGTCATAAACCTGTCCTTTGCAAGCCAAGAGAAGTACTCTAGGGAATCTCAAATGACTTTTACTTAGGCAGCTGAAGCTTGCCCAAGTGACAAGAGATACTGAAGGGAAGAGAAGGAAGGTGACTTTCAAATTGCAAAGCAGGTTAGCAGCAGCATTGAATCACTTCAAATATAGTTTTCTTGATCCTTCAGACAGTGATCTATTTCCTAACAAATGCTTCCTATCCTTATGTGCATCAGCAATAAAATTGGTGATTCAAATGCATTATGTATGAATTTATCTGTTACTTTGCAGCTATTTCCCTCATATCTCTCATCAAGGAGTAAAAAAAAAATCAAAACTCCATTGATGAAATTATATTACCTTTTTCTAAGGAGTTTGCATGCTATACTACTCATCTGTTTAATCATTACTTTAAAAAAAAAGGACAAATGTCACACGGTCTTTAAAGATCATTATTATAAGAGCATCATTTAACTTAATTAAGGAGTTGAGGATATACTGGCTGCACAAACGTGCCTTTATTAGAAAATTACTGGTGTCCCCAACTGTCTTATTACCAACGGAACATTGACCAATATTGAAGTGACTGCTTGCATTTGCCACTGTCATGTTTCATTTTATTACTATGTCACTATGATGTTTTTACATAGAAGACATACCAGCTGTGATAGAATAAACCATTTTGCTGGAGCTCACAGTATCTCAGTATCACAGAATACACATATCTATATTGTCTAATGCATCTGGGATGAGAGTTAGAATACTTCCTTTATCTCAGAATGATTTGGGTTGACAGAAGGTCTTTTAGAAGAATGCAATTAAACAAGGAAAAGAT
This sequence comes from Gymnorhina tibicen, assembly GCA_013399875.1. Classification (NCBI taxonomy): domain Eukaryota; kingdom Metazoa; phylum Chordata; class Aves; order Passeriformes; family Artamidae; genus Gymnorhina; species Gymnorhina tibicen. Next base: position 17,594 of record VXAZ01008978.1, on the reverse strand, counting down.
TATGCCAGTGATAAACAGCAAAGATGTACCTGTGGCATGAATTTCTGACTCTATAATGAAATAAAAGAATGCCAGACAAGTTAGTTATGCAGTTGAAACAAGCACGGAGTATGACTGTCATTATAGTAGTAAGGTATATCCCAACTTGACCAAAAATTGCATTGTTCTTTTAGTGTTTCAAGAACTGAGTGAATCACAGAATAGGTATAGATTAGCTTATGTGTGATACCTTAATGCAGTAGTTTAATTTATACCCTAAATACCATGGTTTCAGTCAATACAGAAGAACTCCTGTGCTAAAGATGTCTAAATAAAGGTAGCTTTATTATTTGTGTTAGTTAGAGATCTCAATTTCCTTATTAATCCTTCTATATTTTATGAATGTATGGTATGTATGTATAGCTACATGCAAGTGTAGGTGACACAAGTTTAGGCTTAACTGAGACTTCAGAGTTTACCCCAAATTTTCAAAATTACTTCATTTACTTACAAAATTGAGATCCATTCAGTGGCATGCTTTCAGAGACACTCTTAAAACCATATTCCATGCTGTGGTAAACATTTCTTCTTTTCTCACAGAATCCCCTACTTCATTCCTATTATTTTGGGTTTTGTTGTTGTTGCTCCCTTTTTTCCTATCATTATCATACTCCACTTATCCCTGTTCTTTGAGCTGTTGGACATTATAAAAATTTCTATTAAAGGATTTAGAGCAGCAGCAGTTTACATTTCCCATGACTTTTCCTTCTATGGGTCTTTTCTAGACAGATGGAAGTGCAATTTTCCATGATCTGCCACTTTCCTCTTATTTGTTCTTTTATGTTGTTCAAAGATTTATTCCTTTCTCTCTTTAGACCACACTCTCTTTCTACCCTTTAGATCAAAAAACAATTGTAAAACCTTTTTGTGTAAAACCTGTATTATAAAGTGAGCTATGATTGCTGCTGATTTATATAAGTTCCTTATCTGACAGAAAGAGATTAGAATGACACAATAGACACACATGAATATCACTATGTCCAGAACATTTTGCCCCCTTACATTTAAAAATGCAGCAAGGAAGAATTCATTGACTAGAAAACACTGAATGGAAAGAATTCTTCATGTACTTGATGTAAAGTGGTTTTAGAAAGGATTCTGCCACACCATTAATTCTTCCACTGTTCGTATAATGTCATGCCACACCAAAGTATTATCTTTACATTATTTATATAATCTTTACATATTTACAGCATAATCTTTTACATACTCTTATTTTCAGCTTTCTGAAATGAGTATGTATTTACCATTTTCTGATATGACTTACTCATATTATCTTTGGAGTATTGAGATATGCTTCCCTTGGATCACAACAATCCCATGCACTAATACAGGCTGGAGGGCAGAGTGGCTGGAAAGCTGCCTGGTGGAAAAGGACCTGCAGGTGCTGGTCAGTGCCAGCTGACCATGAGCCAGCTGTGCCCAGACGGCCAAGAAGGACAAGAGCATCCTGGCTTGGTTCAGCAATAGGGTGGCCAGGAGGACCAGTGACTGTCTCCCTGTGCTGACACTGATGAGGTCACTCCTCAACTGCTGGGTTCAGTCTTGGGCCTCTCATGACAAGAAAGGCATTGATGCGCTGGAATGAGTCCAAATAAGGACAACAGAGCTGGGGAAGGGTCTGGAGCAGAACTCTGATGAGGAGCAGCTGAAGAAGCTGGGGGTGTTTAGCCTGAAGAAAAGAAGGCTCAGGGGTGACCTTACTGCTCTCTTCAGCTGCCTGAGAGGAGGTTGTAGGCAGGGAGGTGTCGGTCTTTTCTTCCAGGCTACCAGTTACAGGAAAAGAGGAAATGGCTTTAAATTGCCCTAGGGGAGGTTTAGATTAGATATTAGGGAAAATACCTTGCCTGAAAGGCTGGTCAGGGATTGGAATTGCCTGCTGAGTGAATTGGTGGAACTGACATCCCTGACAGTGTTGAAAAAAGCCTGTCGATGTGGTACTTAGTGGATATCGCTTAATGGTGAAAGTGGTGTTGCTGAGTTAACAGTTTGTTAACCTGGATGCCAGGTGCCCACCAAAGCATTTCTCTCACTCCCCTTCTCACCTGGACAAGATACACATCAGACACTTTACAAAGACATTGTCACAACCTAGAAAATTATACAGCAGTCTGTATTGCCATATGCTTTGCTGTATGACTGTCAGTTCCCTGAATACAGGGATAGAGAGCCACAGTCATTTTTACTAAGTAATTTAGGGCTGTAGATTCTGAATTTTGCAATAATGAATGAGGACAATTACAGGGGATGGTAGTGAGATGATACACCCTCTGAGGTAATTCACATTAAAGTCTGACATACTCTTTCTTTTGAGTTTGAAGAGCTATTATACCTATCTTGGACAGGCTGAATTTTGACAGACTGTGGCAAAGTAAGACACCCTAATACACAGATATGTGTTTAGTCTTGCCATCTGGCTTTAGATATCTTGGTAAGAAGCAAATAGAAAAAAGTTAAATATCTATTTTTAATTCTTTTTCCTTAGAGGTTAACTGTTTACAAGGCTCTGTTTTTCTTCAAAACTTTTGATAGAGACATCTGGACCATCATAGTTATTTCTCTATAATTATTTTTATTCAACAAGTCTGAATTTTCCTGACTATAGTTTTTAAGTTGTTACATGGAACTTATAAAATCATGGCAGTTGTGGCCTATTTAATATCTGCAATGCAAGAGACAAGCACCAAGTTTTTCAAATATTTAAGTATCATACAATAGAGGGAAGTTTATTCTGAAAAGCTGTATTTTATATTTTATGTAGTTTTATTGATAACAGTATTGAGTTATTGAATGTTGTTGGGGTTTGGGAGTTGTTTTTTTTTTCTTTTCTTTTCTTCTTTCTTCTTTTCCTCTTGAGGAATTTTTCCCCATACTAAGGGATAATTGCCAGGTACTTAAGAGGGACAAAAGGTCTGGCTGCAGTAGGGAGGGGACTGAACTGCCCTGTTACCTGGGCAAAGGCTGGGTTTTTTTTTTTCGCTTGAGCTCTTCGGCTTTCAGAAGACACAGAGGCTGCAGTCGGTTTTGGGGAGAGG
>VXAZ01008977.1:325605-349154 GCA_013399875.1 Gymnorhina tibicen | reverse complement strand
GGGTGACCTAACCGTGGCCTTCCCTATCTGAAGGGGCTACAAAAGAGATGGAGAGGGACTTTTCCCGAGAGCATGAAGTGACAGGACAAGGGGGGAATGGCTTCACACTGACAGAGAGCAGGTTCAGGTCGGATATTAGGAAAAGATCATTCCCTGTGAGGGTGGGGAGGCCCTGGCACAGGGTGCCCAGAGAAGCTGTGGCTGCTCCATCCCTGGAAGTGTCCAAGGCCAGGCTGAAGAGGGCTCTGAGCAAGCTGGGAGAGTGGAAGGTGTTCCTGCCCAGGGCAAGGGGGTGGGACTGGATGAGCTTTAAGGTCCCCTCCCACCCAAGCCATTCTGGGACTCGTGCTGCAGAGCACAGATCAAACTCAGATTCCCCACCCAGAGGACGTGGGAATCGCCCAAGTACAGGAAGGCACCACCCAGACTTCAAACTTCAGTCTGTGCCTGTGCCCTCCATCACTTTAACAGCTGCAATAGGGTTTCATCTGATCAAACCTTAATTATCTTTATAAGTCACACAGCCCAGCGTGGTGCCGCACAGTTTCACCATAATTAATTAATTCCCACCTACTGCAATCAAAAATAAATGACCTAAGGCCACCAGGAAAGGGAGTTTCTGGTTTTATGCTGCACAGTCCACATGCAGCAACTCGTCCACGGTGAGAAACCGCAATCCCAGTGTCCCGGGCATCCCGCCCTCCCTGCGCACAGGGAGCAGGAGCAGCCCATCCGCGACCCAGGGTGGGCAAGGGCAGCTCACCCACCTTTGACGATGAGCTCGGCGAAGTTGGAGACGCCGGCGCCGCGGGCGGACTGGGTGACACAGCGGTACAGGTCCTGCTCGGCCCGGGACACCGCGTCCAGCTGGAACGTGGCCAGGAAGCGCCGGTGGCTGATGTGCTTCACCGAGGCGGCAGGGACCACCTGGCCGCTCTGCCTCTGCCCGCGGGAGAGACGCGGCGTCACGGGGGCACGGCGGCACCGCCGCGGGCGTCCCCGACCGACGCCTGCTCGAAAGCAGGGGGATCGCCCTTCTCCGGCCGTGCCCAGCGGGGTTTTCCCCGCAGGAAAGCCGCGTCTGGGGTCGGCTGCGGTGGTTTCACCGCCACCGCTCCTCACCTGCATGAGGAAGCGCTCGGCCTCGGCGGCCTTGCCGGCGGCCACGCACTGGAAGGTGGCGTTTTGTCCCGCGTTCACCTCCACGTCGCCCAGGCGGGAGAAATGAGGCGCTTTCGCTGCCGAGGACAAGGCGAGAGGTGAGGAAGCACCCGAGCCCCGAGGGACCCGAGGCAGCACTGCTGCAAAAATCCCTCCGCACCCAAAAACCTGCCCAGGGCGTCTCAGCCGAGCCGAGCTCCGGACAGGCCTGATCCCCACCCTCACAGCCCGGCTCTGAGCGAGGAACGTGCTCCTGTCCCCACAGAACCAGCCAGGGCCCCAGGGAGGGCTGGGCCTCCCCGTCCGCACCCCGCAGCGCTGGTGCCAGAGGCAGGGTATGGCACTGACAGAGGGGAGAAATACGGGGTGACCCCAAAAGCCAATGTGTTGGGACAGTCTGGGATTTTGGGTCCCCACCAGCCCCGCTGGATGGGGACACTCAGGCCTCGCGTTCAGCCTGTGCTTTTCCAAGGTTTTATAAAAACCAAAGTAACGCCGGAGCTGGTGGGGAAGGGGATGGAGACGCAAAAAGGAGCCCCAGAGGTGCCCAGGAGATGGAGCTCCACCAGCCCAGGTAACATCAGGACACCCAGGTGCCACCAGGCTGCACCCTGGCACCAGTCCCTCCGCTCCCCCAGGACCATCCCAATGGACACAGCTCCAAGCCCCGCTGCCCAGCCCAGCCCAGCCCAGCCGCATCCCCCCTCAGGTCCCATCCCACGGCACTCACAGCAGGGATAATTCAGGAGCAAAATGTCATCCAGGCCCAGGTACCCCCTGCGCTCGCTGGAAACCACGGCCTCGAAGAGCACCTGCGGCACCAAACAGGGGTCACCCGTGGCCGGGGGGGCCGGGCTGGGGGCGGGGGCTGCCGGGGCTCACCTGGTACTCGCTGGGCCAGAACAGGCTGACCGCCAGCTCTGCCTGGTGCCACTGGCGGCCGTGCGAGCCGGACGCGTTCCACACGGCGCTGCCCACCAGGCCCCCCGTGACCCGGACGTAGGCGCTGAGGGTGCCGGGGCTGTGGCCGTCCCGGCTGAACATGAAGTAGCTGAACTGCAGGCAGTGGGTGTCATTCTCACTCAGTGCCTGGAAGAGCAGGTGAGCTTTCTGGCCCGGGGAGTGCTGAGAGGAGTTCACCATCAGGTAGGAGCCTGCGGCAGGGGGGAGAAGGGGGAGAGCGTGGAGTAACTGCGAGGATGGTGAAGGGTCAGGAGGGGCCATACGGGGGTGGCTGAGGGCACTGGGTGTGTCCAGCTGGAGCAGGGGACACTGAGGGCAGAGCTCAGCGGGGGCTGCAGCTCCTCCCCAGGGGCAGCTCCGATCTCTGCTCCCTGGGACAGGGACAGCACCCAGGGAACGGCTGGAGCTGGGCCAGGGCAGGCTCAGGCTGGAGATGAGGGAAAGATTCTTCCCCCAGAGGGTGCTGGGCACTGCCCAGGCTCCCCAGGGAATGGGCACGGCCCCGAGGCTGCCAGAGCTCCAGGAGCGTTTGGGCAGCGCTGCCAGGGGTGCCCAGGGTGGGATTTGGGGTGTCTGGGCAGGGCCTGGGTTGGATCAATGATCCCTGGGGGTCCCTCCCAGCCCAGGAGATTCCATGATTCCAGTGCCCCTGTTCCACCTCTCCTGAGCTCTCCCAGCAGGGACAGGGAAGGTGGAGGCTGTGGGACCGCAAAGACGCTCATGCGGCCCAGGGCGCTGGTCCAGGACAGCCCGTGAGGATGTGCAGGACAGGAGGGGCCGGGGTCAGGGGCAGACGCCTTTTGGGCAGCAGCAGGACACTGCGCTGGGAGCCGGCTGCTGGGCGAGGCGGGGAGGACCAGAGCTGCAGCCTCCCCGGGGCACCGGGGTCAGGAAAGGCCCCGACTAACTCCCACAGCTTTGGCTGCATCCATCCCCCTCCCAGCCGGGCCCCAGCTGTTTCATTCCCTCCCAGCTCCTCGTATCATTTACCACGCAGTTGTCACCGCGTTTGAACTGTGCTCGGCAGGGGGAAAAGCTCGTTGGCTTAACGAGCAGCAGCAGCAGCACCCAGCTCTGGGGATGCCCGGGATGTCATTCCCAGACCTGCCCCACCACCAGCAGCGCTGGGATCCCACCTCCCACCACCCAACATCACCTGCAGCAAAACCAGGAGCCCCAGCGTGGCCTCGAAGCCGTACTTACAGGGCAGGCGGGGTGACAGCCCCAAAGGGGATCCCAAAGGCAGCACCATTCCCTGTCCTGCACGCTCCAGCCCAGGCAGGCTGGAGGCAGGAGCGGGTGCAGGAGCCCAGCCCTTGGTGGCAGATCCCAGAGCCGTCCACCACAGCCATGGGGCTGGGCACGGGAGGGATGGGGCACGGGAGGGACGGGACACGGGAGGGATGGGAAGCTGCCCCACCAAATCCTCCCCCTCAGCAAAGGCAAGGGGATTATTAATCTCCATTTTAATACCAGCAGAAGCTGTAAGTAACGAAGCTGGGCCGTTTATTCAAGCCTACCATTGTTTTCCTGACAGTCAGCGCCTCGTTATTAATTAATTCTAAACTCAGGCGCTTTCCTCCCATCGACTCCCCCTGAGCAGCTCCAAGAAAAGCCTAATGAAGGTGAAGGGGAATTGCAGGGAGCACCCATCCATCCCCCCGCACCATTTGGGATCACAGGAGGCACCCATCCATCCCCCTGCCCCATTTGGGATCACAGGGAGCACCCATCCATCCCCCCGCACCATTTGGGATCACAGGGGGCACCCATCCACCCCCCCGCACCATTTGGGATCACAGGGGGCACCCATCCATCCCCCTGCCCCATTTGGGATCACAGGGGGCACCCATCCGCTGCCCCAGCGTTTGGGACCTGCACCGGGGGGGACCCCAAAACCCCCAGGGGGTCACAGCAGCAGCTGGGGTGGCACGGTGCCAGTACCACACGCATCTCCCAGTGCATCCTTCAGGGGCGGGAGCTGGGGCAAGGGAAAGAAATCCCTAAAAGGGAATTTTCACCAGGCCGCTGACCCGCGTGGCCGCCTGGCCCTGCCAGCCTTGGGGGTGGCTACTCAGGGTGAAATAAAACGATGACAATTTATTTCCTCGGAGTCCAGCACAGCTCGTTTCACCCACCGAGGGGAAGGCACTATGTCCATGCTTCTCTTCTTTTCTCCTCTCATTTCCCCCAGCAAAATTACTTCTGCTCTAATGAGATCAGCCCCATTTGGTCCAGGCGACAGCGGAGTGGAGAGAGGCCACTGACCCACCCCACGCCAGGGGACATCTCCCAAAAGCCACCTCATTAACGAACAGGCTCTCGTTAACAAACACGGGCCCTTCCTCTGCCCTCCCTTTGCAAACAAAAAGCCACAGGACCAACATAAAGAGGCCAAGACTAAAATTAAACCACTGGCGAGTTATTTTAAAAGACAGAGAATGCCCATCAGGTCACCCGGGAGCAGGGATGCACCTGAGCATCCCTCATCGACCAGGGCTTCCCACACACTCCATTTTCCCCCTCTTAATTTTCTTCCTGGTGTTGCAGCACTCGAAAAAACAGGTTCCAACCACTTGCTTTTGTGCTAATTTTATCCTCCTCTGCTGTAAATATCTGGCATTAGCCTGGAGCCCAGAGTGTGGGTTGGGGGTTTTTTTATAAATACAAGAGAAGCAGAGGTACTTCCCACTGCCAGAGGGCCGGGCTGGGTGGGATACCGGGATGGGATCGCTCCAGTGAGGTGGGGAGGGCCTGGCACAGGTGCCCAGAGAAGCCGTGGCTGCCCCGTCCCCGGCAGTGCCCAAGGCCAGTGGAAGCCCTGCTGACCCACAGGGAAGGGAAAGCTCTTCCCATCCCTGCATCCCTCCAGGGCAAACCCAAACAGCCCTGCAGGAGCAGGAGGGAAGAACCCGCTCCCCCCGCTTCCCTGTCTCGGTGAGTTTTTACTCCTACAAAATCACTGAGAGATAAAAATAAATAAAAAAGAACTTCCAGGAGCTATTAGAAGGCAGGGAAGGCAGGCAGGATGACAGGGAGAGGGCGGCACTGCCAGACAAGAGGTGCCAAGGGACCAGGTCTGAGCACTGCAGCATCTGTCTCCAGGAAATCCCGCTGGAAGACGGAGCTGACGTGCGCCGGATCCTTCTCCTTGTCAGAGCCGGCACGGGAATCAGGGAACGCTCCCTGTTCTGCGCCGAGCATCTCCAAAGGAGCCGAGGGCTGATCTCCCACCGCCGCAGGGTCCTTGGACACGCCGCAGCGATTCCCGCGGGAGCGGGAGTCATTGTCCAGGGGTTTTATGGATGGGCAGCAGGAGCTGCCTGGGAAGCGGTGCTGGAGCTGAGAGCTGAAGGAGCAACTGCTTGGGATGGAGAGACATCAGAGCTCTTCAGGGTGGTGACAGCAGCTCAGGGGACAGGGCTGTGCGGGGACAGGGCAGCAGCTCCGAGGCACAGGGGTTTCCCAATGTCACTGAATGTGGAAGGACATTCGAGGAAAAACCCCACCCACAAATGTTGGTTTAGTATTTGGAGTGAGGGACTTCAGAGCCCCTTTCAGGGCCTAAAGGGGCTCCAGGAGAGCTGGAGAGGGACTTTGGACAAGGGGGAATGGCTTCCCACTGCCAGAGGGCAGGGTTAGGTGGGATACTGGGAAGGAATTGCTCCCTGTGAGGGTGGGGAGGCCCTGGCACAGGGTGCCCAGAGCAGCTGTGGCTGCCCCTGGATCCCTGGCAGTGCCCAAGGCCAGGCTGGACACTGGGGCTGGGAGCAGCCTGGGACAGTGGGAGGTGTCCCTGCCATGGCAGGGGTGGCACTGGGTGGGCTTTGAGACCCTTTCCAACCCAAGCCAGTCTGGGACTGCAGCCTCACACCTGCCTTACCCAGCTCCCTGCAACTGCTCCTTTAAAAAAAAAAAATAAAGAGATGGGGAAAAAAAAAAANGACTGCAGCCTCACACCTGCCTTACCCAGCTCCCTGCAACTGCTCCTTTAAAAAAAAAAAATAAAGAGATGGGGAAAAAAAAAAAATCACGATTGCAACGTGGGAGAGACCCATCCATCATCTTTAGGTGAAAGAGAGACAAGTCAAGAGAAGGGGGGAGAAAACCCCAAACCAAACAAGAAAGCAAGAGGAGAGCGGGATGGAAAGGTAGCAGCAGGTGGCCAGCAGCCAGCACCCGCTCCAATAAATCCTGCACTCTTGAAACTGGCTGATCTCCAATAAAAACTCATTTTAATCTGAGACCACGAGACTCCTTTGCAAAGTGCTCCCTGGAGAGGCCCTGGTGCTGCGAAATCCCTTTGATCCCCCGAGCTGCTGCGGGGACCGAGGGGGTGATGGGCCTGCAGGAGCCTCGTGCGCAGCTCCCCTCCCAAAACGGGGTAAAACCACCCAAAAACGGGGTCCCTGCACCCCCCTGGTGCCCAGGACCATGACCAGACAGCATCTCCCCGGTCCCAGGGGAGCTACAGGGACGAGCACCCTCGTCCCAGGGTGACGCTGCGATGCTCAGGCTCACACCATCCAGCCTGGGATGTCCCAGCCCCATCCCCATCACTCCTGGAGTCCATTCCTTGAACTCTTTGCGTTCCTTTAAGCCCCCTCCTCCTCCTGCTGACCCACACGCAGCGAGAGAAGCCCCATCCCACCCAACCCTCCAGCCCCCCGCAAGCCCCCGGGCTTTAAACTCGGGCAGTTCCCTGCGGATTTTAAATTGCAGCTGAATATTGAGCAGAAAACTCAACTAATTACAGGTTTCAGACTCTCCCTCACGAGCCACCTCAGCCCCCAGCTCTGGGCTCCCCAGGAAACCCCCCTGGACACACACCAATTAGATTATCTCAGTTTAAAGCAATTACTTGGAAAAATCATCAAGGGACGAGCAGGGATCTGTCAGCAGGTCCCCGAGGGTCGCTTGCCCTCGCCCAGCACCCAGGACACGCCAGCAGGGATGGGATGGATGGAAAAGGTGATGGGAAAAGGTAAAGGCAGAGGGGAGTTAGTGGAGGGGAAAAGCCAAATTAAGCATGAAGAAGGCACAAGGTAAACAGCTGGAGGCGGGCTGGTGGAGCAGGGAAGAGCTCCCTACAAAGCAGGTAATATTTTAATAAATAGAAAAGGTTATTTTTCCTGCTGAGCTCTAAACCAGCCCTCCCGTCTTTCTGCCCATCCTCAGCACAGGACTTGCCCTCCAGGATCAGGCAGGAGCCAGCAGTCCCAAAAACAAGGAGCATCCTAGGTTCCGTGCATCCCACCGAGCAAATGGGTCCAGGGACGGCTCCAGGGGGTCCCAGCGGGGCAGAATTCGGAGCAGGGAGCGAGCAAAGCCCCCAGGTGCCACCCAAGCACAGCTCCCACCCCATCCTCCCGGGGAGGGGAGACCCCCTGGCTGGCTCCGCTCGCCCAGCCTGGCCACCAGAGAGGAGATGGACCCAGAAAATAACACAAAATGGTTTAAAACCAATGAGATTTTTTAAAACGTCCATTTTCATTTTCTTCCTTACAGTTCCCAAGACTTTGGAGATGCCTCCAACTCACAAGCCCTTCCCCACACTTGAAAAAGCCAGAAATGCAGGTTTTTTACCCCATTTCCCACACAACCAGCAAGAAGCCAAGCCTGAAACACTGCAGGAATGAAACCAGGACGAGCCACGGGGTCCAGCCCTGGGGTACAGGACACAGAGGTGGGGACAGAGGTCCCCAGGGACACGGGGGGACCCCGGGACTCACCGTGGGGCAGGTCAGGCGTCAGGTGAGGCATCAGGTAACTGCGGATGAGCTCCCAGTCGAAGTCATCGTCCTCGCCCTGGCTGTACTCGCACTGGCTGGGGTCACTGTCCTCCTCGAAGGTGCAGCCAGCTGTGGGGACAGACCCGTCACCCCTGGGCCCCAGGGCAGCTGCCCAGAAGCCCCACCAGGAGGGTGCGATGCCCCCGAATGCCCCTCCAGGAGGGTGTGATACCCCTGGAATGCCCCTCCAGGAGGGTGGGATGCCCTGGAATGCCCCTCCAGGAGGGTGCGATACCCCTGGAATGCCCCACCACGAGGGTGTGGTACCCCTGGAATGCCCCACCAGGAGGGTGTGATACCCCTGGAATGCCCCGCCAGGAGGGTGGGATGCCCCCGGAATGCCCCGCCAGGAGGGTGTGATACCCCTGGAATGCCCCACCACGAGGGTGTGGTACCCCTGGAATGCCCCACCAGGAGGGTGTGATACCCCTGGAATGCCCCGCCAGGAGGGTGTGATACCCCTGGAATGCCCCTCCAGGAGGGTGGGATGCCCTGGAATGCCCCTCCAGGAGGGTGCGATACCCCTGGAATGCCCCACCAGGAGGGTGTGGTACCCCTGGAATGCCCCGCCAGGAGGGTGGGATGCCCCCGGAACGCTGGGGGACTCCAGGCACCCCCCAAGGGCACCGTGAGCAGGGTCTGGCGCTGGGCGCTGCCGGGGCCCCACCGTGACACGATCCCAGCTCCCAGGGAGGGCTCAGGCACGGGAGCGGGGTGCAGCTCCCAGCTCTGCTCCCCGGGGCTCCGTCACCCGAGGGGCTCCCCCAGCAAACAGCGCCCGGCTGTGGTGGCCACACAAAATCCCCCTCTGACCCCAGCCCTCCGCCTGGGCTGGGCTCGTGGGGTCTGTCCGTGGCCTGGCGTGAGCGTGGCCCCCCCACGCCCTGACCGCAGCCCTGAGCCCCCCCGGCACCGCGGAGTCCTTCCAGCAGTTGTATTTTATCACGGATTTATCTCCTGGGGCTCCGAGGGTGCTCACACAGCTCCTCCCCGGCCCGCAGCACGCTCGGCTGAGCACAGAGAAGCGGAGCAAAGGCCAAAAGGCCACTTGTTCCCACGGGAGGGGACCCGGAGAGAGCCCCCACGGCGCATCCAGCCCCCTCCCAGCCTCCCGCGCTCCAGACACCCCCGTTTTCCAGCCCCCACACCACCCCACATCCAGCCTCCGTCCCACACCCAGCTCCCCCATCGTCCCACGTCCATCCAGCCCCGGAGCTCGGGGCCGGCTTTGCCCGTGGGGCCACCGGGGGCCGGCCGGTTCACACTGCCCCATTGTCCCGTTAAACCCCCGATTACAGGGACCAGGGCACAGCGCTAATTAACGGGCCCGGGCTGACGAGGGGCCCCGGGAAGCCCTGAGCAAGCGGAATGAACAAAGGCAAACATCCCCTAATGGGCCGGCAGGAAAACAGAGCTGGGCCAAGGGATTATTTCTGCTGTTTTCTTCCTATTTTATCCCAAATTACATCAGTAATTCCCCCCGCCACACGGGGATTTGGCAGTTAATGGCCTCGCTGCCGGCACGGGTTGTGCTTCCCTGTGCTCAGGGATGCTTGGATGCAACACTCAGTCAAACACGGGTCCAAACACTGGGAAAAAAGCCCATAAGATGCCCAGGAAATTTCAATTCCCAACTCTTTCATATATAAGAAGACATTTGTGGCTTTTTCGCCCCTTTGCACTCATTTTTTAAAGCACGAGGGCACACTCCAGCTCCATCACTAACTGTTTCTTCCTCCCAGAGCCGTAAGAAACTTCTTTATAAAAAAACTGAAAGCAAATTCTCTCCTATTCATATGTCTGGAGGCACTGAGACATCACAGCTTTCTTAAAGCCCTTCCCGAAATGGAGCGTCTGCCCAGCCCACGTGCGGATGTGCCCCCGCACCGCAGCCCCTGGTCCTCAGCTCTCACCACGAGACGTGTTGGATTTTAGAGTCTGGAACTTGGCTGCACTTTCTAACGGGAGGAAAAGCACAAATCTGTCAAAGTTTTCCAGGAAGGAAGGAAAATAAAATAAATTTCAAAATAAAACAGTGTCAGAGACTAAGTGCCAAGTGATCTAAAAGAAAAAAAAGCCCAAGTGTTTCTTTCCAAGATCTGCTGAGCGGGATATTCTGGGAGGCAGAAATTTGTTCTTGGGGGATTTTTTTGGCCTGAGAAACCAGAGCAGAGACAAACAACGTTTCAGGCTGGCAGAGCCCCATCTCCCAGGGAAAAGTGATTCCATCACCCCCAGTAAACTATTCCCAGATGCTGAAAACGTCAGGAGAGCTGTACCCTCCTCCTCCTCCTCCTGGACTGCAGCCCCCCACCTAAACCCCGCTGCCACCAACCAACCCCGTGCCTCAGTTCCCCCATGGCTCCACCACCCCACGGCTCCACCACCCCACGGCTGCGTCCTCGGCCACCCATGAGACGGTGCCCAGGCTCCAGCAGTTTAAATTGCAGTTACAGGGCAGATATTGTGCTGGCAGAGGCGCAGCCGGCCGAGCCGATCCATCTCCCCCTCGGACAGGTTTACTGCCGCGGCTTCTCCCGGCACGAGCCTTCCCTCCCAGCCCCGGCACGGAACGACGGCAGCTCCACTGGCCACTCCATGTCCCTGACTAATTGGGCCGTGATTTGTACACACAGGGAAAAAGTCCAGAGGGTTTCATGGAGCCCTGATCTCCGAGAGTTATGGGATGCTGCTGGCACCGTCTCTCCCCGGCCAAGGGCAGGGCTGGGAGAAGCTCGACCTCCAGCAGGTTCTCCCTCCCCACCAAGATGAGGGAATAAAAAAGATGCCAACAGCCCAACTCCACAGGGGGCGGCTGGAGCTGCTCCAGCACCTGTGCAAAGCCGGAGGGGGGAAACCCAGAGCAACCCGCAAAAAGTTAATATTTCATCAAAACATCAAGGAGGGCATGGAGGCTGCACCCAAAATACCCGCCTGCAGCAGTGGGAGGGTTATTCCACCCCAAGGGCAGCGGGACAGGGACTGTGGGAGCTGGGTGAGACTGCTCCGGGTACGGGTACGCCCTGAAAATGAACCGAGGAGCTCCCGGCTCCCTGTGCTGGCTCCAGGCCAGGGTGGTGACAGCAGCTCCGGGCGCGGAGGTGAAGGCAGCGAGCGCGGGAGGTGCGATCCCGACGCGAGAGCGCCTAAAAATACTGCGGGGGGCTGGGGGTCTGCCCCCGGGGGTGGGGTGTGGCCGAGACACAGCCTGAACACCCCAAAGCTGCCTGAATGACCCCGAGCACACAGCCTGCCCCACGCGCCACAGGCACCCCGTGCCAAGGATGAGACGCGCGCCGTAGCACCACAGCGTTCCTGGGCAGAGGGGAGACAGGGATGAGCACCAGCACGGGGGTTTAACACCAGATGGCCCAGAGTTCTTAAAAAAAGAAAGAAAAAAGAGGTGGTTTGAGAGATTTGCCAGGGAGATGGGTACCAGTGCTGCTCAGCCTCCTCCAGGTGCTGCTCCATGCGGATCCACCATGTGCCCAGGCAGACTGGAGCAGAGGGACAAGCGCCGGCGCAGAGGTTAAACACCAGATGAAGCGAAAGAAAGCAAAAAAAGGTGGCTTGAGGGGTTTGTCAGGGAGCAGGCTCAGCATCCCCCTGCAGCACCAGGGCACGCAGAGGGAGCAGAGGCACGGGCACCAACATGAGGGTTAAACACCAGGCGGAGTAAATTGTCTTAAGAAGAAAGAAAAGGAAGTGGCTTAATGGATTCACTGGAGGGGAGAAGGGCACCACTGCCACTCAGCATCCCTTGGAAACTGCTGCCACCCAGCACCCCCCTCCACAGGGATGGAGAGGAGGAAATCTGGGGAGGGGAGGGACGAGGGATTCACAAGGAAGAGGGAGGAAAAGAAAGACCAAACAGCCAAGTACAAAGGACAGCATCTAATTAATTCTCCGTGGCCACCGAGGAACGTGGCCGCCTGCCCACAGCCCACCCCGCGCTCTTTCATCGGCAGAGTCTGCGCTGCTCTCGCTTCAAAGTTAATTACACACTTAAACCTTTCCTGTTTAACCTCCTGCACCATGGGACACGATCCATGGCTCCTCTTGCCTTTCATCGAGCAGCCTTGAGAAGGCTCCCGTGCCAAAGTGCAGCCCGGCACCACCCGGGATGGGATCACAGCCCGGCACCATCCAGGATGGGATCACAGCCCGGCACCACCCGGGATGGGATCACAGCCCGGCACCACCCGGGACAGGGTCACAGCCCGGCACCATCCAGGATGGGATCACAGCCCGGCACCATCCGGGACGGGGTCACAGCCCGGCACCACCCGGGACGGGGTCACAGCCCGGCACCATCCAGGATGGGATCACAGCCCGGCACCACCTGGGATGGGATCACAGCCCGGCACCACCCGGGACAGGGTCGTGCTCTCCCCCACCCAAGGGGACAACGACACCACCCAGACCCTCTGGGGTATCATCTGATGGGGACGTTACACCAATAACGTCCCAAAATGGGGACAGGCTCTGTGAAAAATGGGCTCATACCAGAACTTTAGCACACCCTGCTTCCCCAAAGCTATGAAATACGGTGCAGCCACCCAGGACTCCCAGTCCTGGTGGGAAGAAGGCCATTTTGCTCCTATCTTGGCTTAGCCAGGACTGGATCAGCCCCATGGTCATCCTTAGGGTGCAGCACCTCAGGGGCACAAGCCACAGCAGCCCATGGCACAGGCACCAGCCAGGGGAGATAACACCGGTCATCCTTCAGAGTCAGGATAAATTTTTTATCCCTGGCCTTTCCCAGCAGCTCCTGCCCTCCATCCCAAGTAATTCTCAGCAGGAAATGGGGAGGATTCGGACACACCACGCGCTGCCCTGGCAGCCAAGTGCAAACACCCCGCAGAGTGAAACCATCATCTGACCACACCGAGATGTGGCAGGGGGTGATCAGAGCTCTTCTGCCATCAAATCCAGAGTTTTCACTGCCTCCCAGGAGAAGGGATGGAGCCAGAGGCTTCACACAGCCCCAAACTATCACACCCAAGGCCTCTCCTCTGAACGCAGGTGAGGAAGATGCTCTGTGTCTGCCCCAAAGGAGGAAGCTCTTTGCGCAGGATAAATGGCAATGAGCCGCTGCAGATGGGGAAACCGAGGCACAGAGGTGATGTGGTGCAGTCCAGAGCAGCAGCAGCCCGGGATCACCCCAGGCAGGGCAGCAGGCCCAGGGAGCTGGGTTTGCTGGGATCCGGAACCGCAGGTCCCGGCAAGGAGCCATCCCTTCCCCAGCGCCCCCGGAGCAGAGCCAGCCTTCACCTCCCGGCTCCCAGCTGCTATTTAAAGGTGCTTTCCTTGGCACACTCCCACGGGAACGTGCCCCGGGAAGGAAGCGCTGGGAGCTGCTTCCCTCCGGGTGCCGGCAGACACCGGGGCCAGGGAGCACGTTCTGCAGCTCACCTAAAATTGGATGCGCTTCTCAGCCAGGGACATCCTGGTCACGGCACCTCTGGGCGAGGTCGGGGGGCCCGGGGTCATTTCCACTGCGGGGGGCTCAGATCCCCAGGGTGGGATGTTCCAGGGGCTGGGGCTGTTTGGCACTGAGGAATCCAGCTCAGAGAGAAAATCCAGACAGGGAGAGGGTCCTGTGTGCCAGCACCCCAGCATCTCAGACTGACAGGGACCCCACCACGCCGGGTACCCCAACAGCTCCACGGCCAAGCCCAGCCAAGCCCAAACACCCCAGGATTTCACTGGGCAAACCTCTGCCAGCCCAGGCAAAGGGGAGCTGAATCTTGGAGCACTCTGAGGGCCTGGGACACCGGCACAACACAGAAGGAGTTTCTGTCCATCACACCCTGGAGATGAGGACAAGCCCCTCCCTGCTCCTCTGCTCCCCACTTCTGCCTAAGAGAAACGTTTAAGAGAAATATCACTGATGTCTCAGCCCCGATAAAAGCTGATTGGAAGAATATGGAAAGCAGCACCATTAGAATTCTCACCAGTAGTTTATTTTGGTTCTCCAGATCATTTTAAATATTGTATTTAATAGAAAAATAATTTGCTCAGCTGTAAGAAACATCAATTTGCAACTTGAAGCCTTGTATATTAGCCAGAGAAGCTAATGTGTAAACATTAGCAGCTCCAGGAACGCGTGGGGTTTGGCCAATGCAATTCCAGGGAGAGAGCAGCCAGATATTAAGACAGAGGATTTGCATAATAAGTCACTTATGCCTGATAACCTCAGTGTTTGGAACACGCAGGACTAGAGAACAATATCCATCTGCCAGCAACTACAGAAGACATAAATCTCCTTTTTTCCTCTTTCCTTTTTTTTTTTTTTTTGACTGGTAAAGACTCTTTATGGCTTTTACCTGCAGGTCCCCATGGAGTTGTCAAACCTCCTGCAGCGAGTACCCAGCCGCAGCAGCCTCCGAGGAACCCCAGGGATGGGGGAGAATTGGGAAATCTGGATTCATTACAGGCATTTTGAAGCAAATACAACTGGGAAAATACAGCTCTGAGGAGTTTGCAGTGCCACAGGGAAGGCTTGGGCAAGGACCAAGCGTGCCATACATCACTGTGTGGTGAAAATGCATTTAAAAGCAAAAGGGAATAATTAATCTTGCCAGAATCCTTCCTTGGGGCAAGTCCAGCTGCCAATTGCAGCTCCACATGCTCTTCCCTCCCACCCCAAAGCAGCTCCAGGGGGATCAGAGGTTTTAGCTCCGTGCCCAGAGGGGATGTGGGGATTTAACATCCCATCCAAGGGCTGTTCATGCCCAGCACCAGGATCCAGCCCGTGCTGTTCCCAAGGAAGGACCAGCATCGCCCCATCACTCGAACCCTGCTCAGGAGAGGTCCTGCAGCACAAGAACACCTCGAGCTGCACAGCCAGGAGGCCACTAACCCGCAGCACAAGTGCTTTAATAATGAACCATCACTTAATTAACATCGTCAGTGCTGCCTCTTGGACTCCACGGGAAGAAAAACAAGGCAGGAAACCTTTGGAAACCTCCGTCCTGCCGCTATCGATCGCTCCCCGTGCAATTACAGCTCGCGGGCTGCGGAGCTGTGCGACACCTTGGGGAAGAAAAATGGGAACAAATTTAAATAAACTGGAAAAGGCAGGGCCAAGGAAAGCTCATTTCTGCCCCTGGCTCCTTTATCACCATCAGGTCCCCCAGGTCCCTCCTGAGGACCATCCACCCCACATGCCCGGGACCCCAAGAGGGACACGCTGCTTTCAGGGGACACGGAGATGCTCCCTTGGCACGAGTTCCAGCAGGCACACAGCAGCACCACCAGAGCCCTGGGGGACTCCAACACCAGCTGCAGAAATCATGGGAAAGACCAGGTTTTCCAAACCAACCCCATTCTGCAGGGGATAAAAGGGGGAACCCTCAGTGTCCCCTCCCACAGCAGGTCCCACGTCTCCGCAGTGACGGATGCGGGAGCGCCAGGAGGCTCATCCTCCCGGGATGGAGCCCGTGCCAGCGCTGGGAGGGCCTCGGGGGGCAGCCCCGAGGGTCATTTATGGCCTTTAGGGGCAGAAATGGAGCCGCAGAGCCCTCGGCCCCACCCAGCGACGGGGCCGCAGCGTCCCCACCGTGCCCGGCGTCCCGGCCAGCCCCGGGCGGGATAAAGGTGGGAAGGAGAGGAGCGAGGCTCAGTGCCACGCAAATCCAGGTCGCCGTCCTCCTCCTCCTTCCGTGCCAGCAGCAGCGCCGGGCGCAGCAGCGTGGGCCGCCTGACGGGGCCGCAAGGTGACAGCGAGCGACGCGGGCACATCCAGCCTCTGCTGGGCACGGGGAGCGGGGCCGCGGCACGGGAAAGGCAGGAGCCCTCGGGGAGCACGAAGGGGGCCCTGGGCGCAGTGGGTCCGTCACAGCTCGGGGAACACGCCGCGCCCTGCCAGGCACCCCTCAGCCACGCACAGGCAGGAAAATGGCAAAGCAAGCCCCCCAAAAATACTGGTTTGTTTTTACCAGTCCATGAATTTGGCTCAGCCACCCCAGTCAGCGCTGGCTTGGGCATCCACCCATCCCGACCGGCAGCATCCTCAACCCATTCCAGCAACAACTCTGGGATTACGCTAATTACACAGGAATAATTGAGGAGTCCCTGCAGTGCCAGAAGTGCTCACAGCACCCTGCAACCCCCTGGGAGCACCTTGAAACCCCAGTGCCCAGCGCCTTCCACCTCCTCCCTGCGCACATCCTGCCCCAGACAGACCCCAGCTCCCACCCCTGACCAGCGGCAGCCCCCGTTCCACGGGAAGGAAGGCAGGAGAGAGCCCCTCGCACGGAGAAATGTTACTCAGAGCCAGCAGCTCCCCAGACAGGAGCCTGGGTGAGAGACTAAATAAAAAGTTCGGCTGATATAAAGAGAAATGGCCCAACGCGGAGATGCGCTGCTTTAGTTTAATATTGTTATAATCCAGGGAAAGCAGGCTGGCTGCTGGCTGCAGAAAATCAATGGGATATCATCACTCAGCAGACAGATGAAAATACAGTAAAAATAAGTAGAAATAATAACAGAAATGGAAGAGTCCTTGTGAAGAGCCCCAGAAGGGCAGTGGCTGAACCTGCACCACGGGGAGATGTCAGAGCCTGCCCTGGAATTGGGGGCTTCCAAAGTCACTCCTGAGCTGCTCCTTCCCCAAAAACACACTGGAAAGCTCCAGCAGCCACGTCCACAGGGTGCAGGGGGGTGCCCCACTGCCACCAAAGCCACAGAACCGATGTCCCAGTGAGGACTCTGAGGTGCCGCGAGGTGACCAGGATCACGCTAATTCAATTAACCACGTTGGAGCACCTGGTAATTAAGGAAAGAGCATTTATGCAGCTAATTACCCAGGGTGTCAGCGTGCCTCTGCTGACAGGCAGGATGCGCTGGCAGGGGATGAGGAGCTGGCCCTCGAGGTGTGTGGGCTGTGACAGGTCCTTGCCCCCACGGGCGGGCTGCCAGCAGCAGGGAAGGACTTTGGAGGAGACTCCATCCTTGGGTGGATCCGCCTGGACTTCCTGACCGCCTCGAGCTCTGCTGCTGGTGAACCCTGCACCAGCACAGCCTCCGGAGGAACCCAAGGCTCAGGGTCACACAGCACAGAGAGGGGGCTGCACCCCGAGGGGCCCTGCAGAGCACCCCCAAAACCACAGCAGCTCCACGGACGCCTCCCAATCCATCCAAGCGAGGAAACGCTGTTTGCTGTCGTCCATCCCTCCCCCGCTCTCACCTCCGTAAGCGAGTGCCCGCAGTGCTCCATCCCCTCTGCAGAAAAGCCATTCCCACCTCTCCTGTCAGCAGGCAGCAGGAATCCCCCTCGGGCAGCGCCCCAAAGCCAAGCCCCCGCTCTGGAGAGCAGCTGGGCCACATCCAGCGATTCATCTCCTCGTCTAGACTGGCCACCACTTGCCTCCGGTGACATCCTGCTCTGGGGGACACCCTGCCCCAGCCGGCGTGTCCAGCAGCTGAGGGTCCGGCTGCTGGACCGGAGCCACGCGCGCTCCTCGGCTCGGCCAGCTGGGCTAATGAGGCTGAAGGCCTCCAGCACGAAGCAGCTCAGACACCCGGGGTCACCAGGGCTTGTCTCCTGAGCAGGGCCGCGGGGACAGTGGCCTCGTTAAGACTCATCAGGTCACCGACGTCCCCGTCCCTCATCCTTAGAGCGTCTCCTGCCTCCCCATCCCAGCCACAATCCTGATTAACTTAACGATGTCGGGAAAGGCTGGATCCGCACGGGGGGTTCAGGGAGCCACAGCAGTTACTGGTTAATTTAGGGCTCCCCAGCACAGCCCTGGAACGGGGAAGGATGGACCCTCTGGCAGCCTGGGAAGACTGCAGGGATCTGGGGGGGCTGTGCCAGCACAGCCACCCTGTCACGGGTGATTTGCCAGTATTTTTCAAGCCCAATTAAAAGAAAAGCATCAAAAAATTGTGTGTGACAAAAATATTCAGGAAGTTGCTCCAGCTGCAACGTGCTCCCACCCCCAGCTGCAGCGCAACGCTCCGCTCCCACCATCCCTGTGGGGATGGGGCTTCCCCGGCTTCCAGTCAGGGCCCGCCCTGGGTGGGCAGTGGCGTCCCCAGGCAACAGGGGCACGTCCCTGCCCCCTTCTCAGCAACGGGGCTGCCCAGAGCCCCCCACGCCCGAGCTGGGGCCGCCATCCCCGCTGCAGGACACGGGGGTCAGCCAGGTGCCAAAGGGGTGCCGAGCACCCTCCCACACCCAGCTCCTGTTCCTCAGCACCTGGAGCACTTCGGGAGGCAGGAGGGTCAGGAAATAACAGATTTCTGGCCAAAGCCAGGCAGGAGGCTCCTTCCAGCTGTGAACCTTTCACACACAGTCAGGGTCACACACCAGGACCCCACTGAGCCCCAAACTGCAGGAGCCTCGCATTCCCGGCATTCCCTCCAGAGCAAGCAGCATCCCAGCGCCCAGGCACCCACAGAACAGCCCCACACCCCTCTGTGCCCCACGGCACAGGGGCAGTTCTGCTGCCCCACTCCTGCAGTGAGCAGAGCACCAGCACCCAGATTTGGGGTCTGGCAGAGGCCCCCAGGGACAGGAACAGGGACAGCCCCACCCTGGCTCACCACAATCCACGCCTGGATTCGCCCTCCAGGTGGAAGAAATTGGGGTGCAAAGCCTGGGCCCCTTAAACGTGCAGTAAACCCCCAGCAGTGCCCAGGCAGGACCTGGAGCAGCACAGGAGCAGCCGGGAACGAGCCGCAGCCAACAGCCAGCCAGCCAGCAGGAACACCCCTGGTTTAATAAAAATACATCAAATAACAGCCCCGAAGGGCAGCCGACGTGTGAGCCCCCAGTGCTGGCAGCAGGGAGGGCGACAGGGCTGCTCCGCAGGCAGGGGCTCTCCTGCCTTTGCCTTCCAGCAGCGGGAAGAGCTGGACTTTGGCTTTTGATCCAGGCAGAGGGTGCAGAACCTGCCACTCCCAGGGCCAGGAAAGCAAACAGCTCAGGAACACCCGGGAAAGTCCCCCTGGCACCTGCCAGCTCCACAGCCACTCCCCAGAGACGCCCTTCCCCCGGCGAGGAGGAGCAGCTCCCCTGTCCCCAGGACCCCTCCGGCCAGGCTGGCACCCCCTCCCCACCCCATCACCCGCCCACATCCATCCCAGCACGGGGAAAGCAGCAGCAGCTCCTGCCAGGCCACCTGCAGCGGAAAGGAAAAGCTCCATCTCCAGGACTTATTTATTTTGAGGCTGCCAAAGAGAAGACAATTAGCTCCAGGGGATTAATTGTTGGGAATCCTTCTTGTCCAGAGGGGAAAGCCTCAGTTTCACCAAGTACAAGGAGGGGTCTCCAGGCTGGAATGGGAGAGCAGGATCCGAGGAAAGCTGCAGAGCAAATCCCGAGCTGCCATGGGGGAGCAGAGGTTTGGGAATCTTGACATTTAATCACGCAGTAACTAAAGGTTCCAGACACGTCTAATAAGACAATTATAGTGCATGTTAATAATAGATTATTAAAAAGCTTATTTGTGGAGGTTTAAGCAGGCAGATGGCAGGGCCGTGTCGATAAGGCTCTCCAGAGCCTGTGCTACCTCCCAGCTCCCAGGGATGCAGCCGGGATTTGCCTTCCCCTGCCTCCAGCCCCTCGCGCTTAACCCTCGCACGCCTGCCCAAAGCAGAGCAGTAAATCCAATCCCTGGAGAGGAGCTGCAGCCAGCAGAGGATTGTTATGGGGCGTTCAGGGGTGCACAGAGCTCCCAGCCCCTCTGCAGAGCAAGGACTGGGTGATGAAGTGATGGAAAAGCTCCATCCCAGCTGCAGTCACGGGAAAAACCAACATCAACAGGCACAAGGAGGCTGCCACGGCCAGGACAGGGGTTAAAGCCACCAACAGGCACCTGCCTCGGTCTTCCAGGGGGTGTCCCTCCTCCCCCAGGGCCCTGATCCCGATAGGCTTTATTCTGGGAAAGCTCCTGGGGAAGCTGGAAGAGGGCTGGTTTGTCTTAGTCTGGATAACAAAGGGAAAAATGTGCATTGCGGGCCAGGAGGTGACTCACCAGCATCCCTGTTCCCGGGGCCGGGGCAGGTCCGGGCACCCAGAGGGAGAACATGAAACAGGAGTTTTGGAACAAGAAGAAAAGGGTAAAAATGAAACAAATGCAACTGCAAGTCTTGATGGGGGAGAAAAAACCAGGCACTGGCAGGCTCCACCACGGAGCTGCAGATACAGAGCCAGAGGGACAGGTCCATCCAGGAGCATCAGCATCACTCGGAGCCTCCTGAAATTCTGCTTCTCCCTCATGGATGGTGAAAATCCACCACACTCCAGTGTCCCTCTGCACACGCTGGAGAGCCAAGGGCTTGGAAGCCAGAAACCTCTGCCCTGGGCACACTTGGGCACGTCAACAGGATTTTCCGGAGCATCCCGACGCAGGAGCCTCAAGGGTATTTGCACTGTCTGGGCGCTCTGGGAAAGGGCACGGCACTCCCAGGGCATTAAAAACACACGGAGGAGCAAACAAGAGAAAGAGCTTCTTCCCTGGCACGGCAGAACAGGCAAGAGGAGAAAAAAAAAACGAAGCCTGAAACAAGCTGACAAGGAAAATGTAACGTTCTCGCACATTTTATGTGCCTGGTGAAGGCGGGGTGGGGAGAAAAAAAATGCCTTGGCATGGGAAAGCCCATGGAGAGCCAGGCGGAGAGAAATAAACACCGGGAAAAGCGCTGGAAGAGCAGCATCAGGGCACCTGAGCAGCCGGAGGGCACAAACACCGACCCCGTCCTCCCGGCAGCAGCCGGGGACACCCCCGCTCCTGACCCCTTCCCCGAGCACCCCCTGCTCGTCCCTTCCCCGGCACCGTTAACGGGCGGGGTCTGCCCCGCTCCCGGCCCCAATCCCAGCCCCGGGAACGGCGTCTGCTCGGCTGTTCCCATTCACTCGACCGAGACAGCTCCGCCGCGGCGGGGTCAGGGTCACCCGTGCCACCTCCTGCCAGCGCTGTCCCGGGGGACAGGGACGCCTGGGGGGCCCCGCCCCCCCCGCCTGGCCCCAGCTGGTCACCACAGCCAGCAGCCACGTCCCCCAGCCCCCCCAAAGCGATCTGAGTGCCGCCGGAGACGCCACCAGCCCCAGTCCGCTGCTCCCTGGCAATCCCAACCTCCCAAGTGGAAGCTGCAAACCCAAATATTTTATTTGCTTAATTGCTGCTAACGAAGTCGGAGCCGAGCGCAAACAGCTTCCGCATAATTCCGGCAGGAGTGCCACCAGCACCGCGGCTCTGTGTCCCTACCGAGTGCCCCCACCGCCAGAAAACAGCCCGGGAGTGCGGGGGGACAGGGGCTGGGACCCTGAGAGCAGCTCACTGCTGAATTCTTGGGGCGCACCACAGAGAAGCGGAAATGCTTCACGGAATCATCTGGGTTGGGAAACATCACCGAGCCCAACCGTGCCCCCAACACCGCCAAGGCCACCACGTCCCCAGGTGCCGCATCCACCTTTCCTAGCAGGGAGGGCAAAAAGCAGAGGGAAATAGCGGAGCCAGCACAGCCTCCGGCCCTGGGCCCAGCACAGAGCCCCGCGAGCCAGCCCGCTCCTGGCCACGGGCTCCCGGTAGGGAACGGCTCTGGGTCCTGCTGCAAAGAGCCCAGGGAGGAGAGATGGGGCTGGCAAAGCCCACTGGTGCCAAGCACAGGCCCCTGTCCCGGCCTGCTGGCACCACACGAGCCCCCGGGTCACTCAGGGCGGGGGTCAGCCAGTGCCTCCCAACGCCACCCAGGACGAGCACAACGGGCCGGCGATGACGGCTCCGTCACTGCGGAATCGTCACGAACTACATAAAGTTTGAAGGCTGCAGGAAGGAGCAAAAAACACCCCAAGGCCGTGGAGGGCTGTGACCAGGGCACCCCACTTCCTCCCTGTGCCTCAGTTTCCCCACCTGTAAGAAAGGACCACACCGTGCCCGTTCTTTGCAAAGGCACGGCTAAAAAACCCCATCTTCTGAGAACACCCACCGAGACGAGCAGCTGGTGCTCCCCAGCGACCCAGAGCACGTGCAAACGGCTGAAATATTTTTTTACCAGCCCTGCCCACTGTGCAGCCCCAGGGATGACCCGGGCAACCTCCCCACAGCCGGCCAAGCCACATCAGCAGGAGCAAACAGCAGATCCGGGTGGAAAGCAGGCTGCAGTGGAGCGGGGGGCTGGGGGCAGACCCCTCACCTCCAGCTCGATCCAGTCCCTTCGGCTCCACTGCGGAGCTGCGCCTGCTCTGCACCTCCCAGGGAAACGGAGCGAACGCTCCTGATTTACACCCGAGCGGGCTCGCTCCTGCCCTTCGCCGGCGCCGTCCTGCGGGAAGGGAACCCGCCGAGGGAAAAGGGTTTGCTCAGGAGAGCACCCTCCCCACAAAGCCCCCCAACCCCCGGTGTGTCCCTGCCGCTGCCCCTCCAGCCCCTCACGGGCTGCGGCAGCTCAGCCCTGGGAGCCATCAGAGCACCACACACCAGGGCTGGGGAGTACCAAACCCCAAACCCCCTCGACACCGGGGGGGACAGAAGCCCCTTACTCCAGCGGGGCACTGAGCCCCCCACCAGTGCCGTGCCTCAGTTTCCCCATCGCCCCCCTGCTCAGCCCTGAAGCTCAGAGCAGCGGCTCCCCCCAGCACACACACACTCCCCCCAAAATACAAACCCATTCCCTCCCCATTTCCCCCACCCTGCGTGAGCCGGGGGAGCCTCAGCAGCTCCGTATCCCCGCACCCGCCGTCTGTCCATCCCCCTACCCGCCGTCTGTCCATCCCCCCATCCATCCCCCACCGCACGGGTCAGCCGCCGCTTGTTTTCTGCTGATGGGTGTCACTATTTATAAGCTTTGGAGAAATGCCACTACCCGAAAAAACAAAATCAATGCACCAACACAGGGACTGCGTGCAGGTAAGCAGCTTGGATTTAAAGGTAAAAAATCAAAGAACTAGGCAAAAATACACTTTAATGTGACCAGCATCACCCAGGAGCTGGGGGCGACAGCACCAGGGACCCCTTGGAGTAAGGCACCAGCTCCCCGTTCCCCCGTGGCTCCGTTTCCCCCCAAAAACGCTCGAAGCCCCCGATAGCACCTCGGGAGCCCCAAATTCCCACTCCCCGCAGCATGCAACCCCGTTCCAGCTTCCCGAAGGGATCGGGAGCGAGTGGTCCCCCCGCACCCCGCACCAGCCCTTCGCCAGCCCCTGCCCGGGGGGCGCAGGGCTCAGCGCGGGGCTGCTCAGGGGGGAAGACAAAAAATTAAAAATATATAAATTAATCAAATCAGTCGATCGATCGTGTTTCGGTACAACTCCCCGCGTAGCCCCGCGGCACAATCAGAGCCGGGAGGCTGCGACCGGAGCCGCCGCGGCCGCCACCTGTTCCTACCGGAGGGTCCTCAGCTTCCCCTTGGGGCCCCCCAGGGAAGCCACCGGGACCCCGCCGCCCCCCGGGCACCGGCCTGGGGGCTCCTCTCGCCCGCGCCCCCCCCCCGCCGCCACGGGGGGAAGTTTTCCCTGCCGGGTGCGGCGGGAAGGGGGGTCGGACGGCGGCCCCGGTACCGGGAGCGAGCGGGAGCCGTGGGGCCGCTCTCGGCGGAGCATCCTCGGGCTGGGGGGCGCCGCCGAGACCCCCCGGCCGCCGCACCGCCGGCGGGCAGAACTTCCCCGGGAGCGGCGGGGGG
>VXAZ01008977.1:314554-324968 GCA_013399875.1 Gymnorhina tibicen | reverse complement strand
AGAGGAGGAGGAAGTCCCGAGGGAGGCGGGGAATGGGGGTCCCGGGAGTTATGGGACTGAGGGCGGTGCACGGTTAAGGGAGGGGAGGTCTCCGGTGCCGGAGGAGAGGGGCCTGGGCTGCCCGGGAGCGCCTCTTGTCTGCGGGGTGGTGCAGGGGGGAGCCCGCAAGGGTGCGGGAGNGGCCTCTCGTCTGCGGGGTGGTGCAGGGGGGACCCTGCAAGGGTGCGGGAGAAAGCCCGGGGGGTCCCCGGTTGTGGGGAGGGTCCCCGTTGCTGGGGTGTCTCGTGTTGCAGCGGGGGGGACCCCCCTGCAGGGGGAAGAGGGGTTCCCTGCGGGCTGCCAGGCTTTGGGGGGGGCCTGGTTTTCGGGCTGTGCAGGGATGTAGGGACGGTCCCCAGCCTGCAGAAGGGTCCCCAGGACCCCCCCAAATGCAAGGGGTGCCCGCAGGTCCCAGCTGGAGGGTCCCCACCAAGCTGGAGTGGATCCTGCAGGTTTCCAGCTGCAGGACAGGTGCTGGGAGGAGGCTGGGACGGGGGGAGGTGATGGTGACACCCACTCCGGGGTGGGTGCCCCCAGCCCCTCGAGTGCCCCCAGCCCCTCGAGTACCCCTGGGCTGTGCCCGAGGCTGTGGGGCAGCGACAGGACCCCACGGGCTGGACACTGGGGACAGAGCCTCCTGCCCATCCTGGGGTGTCCTCGGACCCTGAAACCCCCCTGGTCCCCCACCACAGGCTGGATGTCCTTGAGGGACAGGGACAGGAGACTTTGCCCTGCGGGAGGGTGACAGGAAAAGCTGGACAAGGCTGCATGAGAGTGGCAGTGGCACCTGAGATCCCGGTGACACCCAGCAAAGCCACCGTTCCCCGGGGTGGGAAGGGGGTGACAGAGGGAGGTGCAGGATCCAACTCAGAGCGAGCAGAAAGGAGGAAAAGCCAAAAGGATGTAAAAGGAGGAAAATCTCTGTCCCTTTCCCAGCCGAGTGCGCAGGATCAGGCACAGAGCGCTGGCAGCCCCCGGTGTCGCTGCCGGCAGTGCCAGCGGGGATGAAAGGCCCCTTGTTCAGTGACATCCTCTGCAGCCCTATTTCTGGAGGAAAATGTTTTCCCAAAGGTTTGGGGTGAGGAGGAGGGGAACTTTGCATCAGCTTTCCGGCATGATCCATGCTTGGGTCACCCAGCCCTGGCTGCGACTCCAGGGTGGGAAACTGCTTGGGCACAGGAAAACTTGGAAAGCGGAGGGAATACCACTGGAAATACTGGGAGTTTTTACCCCATATCACACAGGGAGAATCCCTGACACTGGCATCACCCTGCGATGATTCAGCCTTGTCCTGAAAGACAGCACCCAGTGCCAGCACCCAGCAGGGGGACGGAGACAGGGGACGGTACCTGGGTGTCACTGAGCCTGGTGAGCCCACCGGGAAGCTCCCAGCCCTGGGAAGTAGGACAACGCTGCCCACCAGCTTCATCCAAGTTCAGCTCATCCCGAGGGATGCTGCTGTGCTGCTTCTGTGGCGGGCTGGCTTCATTATCTGGGGGCACTGCACAGCCTTGGGGGCACTGCGCTGGCCCGGGGACACTGCAGAGCCCTCTCCCGGCCCCCTCCTCCCTGGGACACATCTGGGGTCACCTCAGAGCTGCCAGCCCCAAACACTCCTCCTGGCGGTGTCCCCAGCGCCACTGCTCCCTGTGCCATGGGGGTACAAAACGTTTCCCTTCCATTCCCAGGTGTCCCCGGTTGCTCCCAGCAGCCCCTTGCAGGTTGGCACCACGGCGACACTTCTGGCAGGGATGCATCAGTCCCCATGGGTGTGGGGACAAACCAGAGCAGCCCCGTGTGTCCCCCAGCCAGGACAGCACATTTGGGGTGAGGGCGGAGGGTGATGGACACCCCTCTCCAAACCACGTTGCCCCACGCTGAGCATGGAGTGATCCTGACAAATCCTCTCCCAGCGACGCTAAAAGCCTGTTAAAATAATGCCCGATAAGGGAATTAAGCTGCTTAGATGTGTGGCAGCGAAGGCAGGAGAGGGCTGGCACGGTGCTAACTCCGCAGGGTCCCCCTGGAGTTTTTTGGTGAAAAATCCCCAAAATCCTTCTGGGAAGAGGAGCTGGGTGATGCAGCAGCCGAGGGATGAGCTGGGGACAGTCTCTGCCCAGACTGGGGAGGAATTCGGGGGGGGTCTTGTCTCAGCAGCTGAACTGAAACAGTTCAGGGGGAAAATGCAGGCAAGGGCAAGCAGCAGCAGGGTATTCCCAGGTTCTGGAGTTTTTAAGCTGCACAAGCCTGTTGGAGCACTGCACTGTGCTTTCCACCACCTTATAAACCCCAGAATTGTATTTCCGAACCAATCGCTTCACAAAACAATAAAAAGGGGTTTTGTTGCAGCCCGCGTGTCACAGCAGAACTGTTCCCCATTCCCTGGGGTCACCGTCCTGCTCCAGCGCTCCACGGCCCGACCCCAGCGGCGCCTCCTCCTCGGCTGAGCCCCGGGCTTCACTCGGTGACACTCCCGTGCTTCTCCCCGGGGGTCACTGATGCGCCCAGGACCTGCCCTGGGGGCACGGCCCGAATTCTGCATGAGCGGAGCGGGGCGGACACGCGGTGCCACAAAGGCTCCTCGTCCCCGCGAGGGCGAGCGCTGGCCCCGGGCAGGGCGGTGCAGGCGGGCGGCACCTCCCGGGGGCTCCTCCCCGGGGGAAGGGGCTCGGGGGAGCGTCCCGGGATGATGGAGCTGAAGGGTGCGTGGAGAGGTCGGTGCACGTATGGAGGGCGTGCATTCATGTTGCCACCAGGTTTGGGGACAAGCAGGAATTGTCCCCAGGGCTCCGCGTGAGGACAATTACGGACAATTTCCCCTCCAGCACATCCAGCTCAAATCCCACCTGTCCAACAGGGCTGAAAGGGAGGGAAGTTTGGCCAAGGACCCATCACCACTTCCCTGAGCTGGGGGGGACCTGCCTGGCACTGACAGGGCCAGGGAGACACAGGGATGTGTTTGGAGGTGGCACAGCACAGCCCCGTCGTGCATGGCCTGGGACCAGTCCTGCACCGAGGGAAGACAGGAGGGACAAAGGGAAGCCGTGAGGAAGGAAGGACGGATGGGCAGCCAGCACTGCTCCGTGCAGCTGCAGGGATGGAACCCATCAGGACCAAGCTCCATCCCACTCTCGGGGTGCAAATCCTTTCCCCTGTCCCTTCCCAAGCATCTCCTCTCCCCCGAGCACTGGCAGGATGAGCCCGCAGTCCCCTGCCGTGTCTCCCTGTGCCATCAGCCCTGAGTGTCTTGCAGGAGCAATCGAGTTAAAATGAAGTAATCACTCTTCAAGTACAGTCATTTGCAGGAAAAATATAGGCCTTGCTGTGATTGCAAATGGTCTCCACTGGAACCATCCCTCCCACTCGAGGGAGAAATGTTTTCAGCTCCGGGGTGCTCGGTGACAGCAGCCTCAAGCACAGCCAGTGTGGTCACATCACATCTTGTGGCTTCTCCCAGGCTGAGGGTAAAGAGCTGGGATTTAGGGCTTTGAATCTCTTAGGAGCCAGCAGAGCTTTCGGGAGAATTCCTTTGCTCTCAGATATCTCTGTAAAACAGCAGGTTCAGGGAGAGGGGCTGAGCCCCGTGACGGAGCTGCAGCACCCACTGGTCCCCCCCAAACCACTGGACGAGCATCTCCACACTGACCAGGGCTTCCCACACCAAAACCCTTTAACTTTTGACTTATTTCAGAACACCACCTTTTGCTGCCAGCGCAGTAATTCCCCATTTTTCCCCATTAAACCCACAGGACATGGAGCCCTCAGTCCCTCCCCAGCATCGCTCCCAGCGGTGCCTCCCCTGCAGCAAACGGCTCTTGCGGAGCTGCTGGGACACAACCCCCACACTGAATTTTGAGCAATTTCACCCCCCCAAAATTTTTGCCTTCTGGGTTTTTTCCTCCTTTTCCCTTTACTCCAGTCTCTCTCCCTCTTCCTCCCATATCCCCCTTTTTCTTTCTCTATACCTCCACCTATTACACCCCCATCCAGCTCTTTCTAGCAACTCTCTGCTATTTTCTCAAATCACCTGCCTTTTGCTAATGCCAAAAATCCTTTTTCTTTCTTAACAGACAAAATAGATTATCTCATCCTGCTGTTCTCCTCCCCGTCTGTCCAGCCCCGAGCGGTCAGACGCGCGCCGCGGTGCCGTGGCCGGATGTAATGGGGCTATTAGATGAGTTATCACAGCCTGAAAGGATGAAATAACTTCTGTGCCTTCATCCAAATAAAACTCCCCATTCCTGTTCAATGCAACGAATGAACAAGAGTTCCCAGGGGAAATAGCTGGGAAAACGTTAGAAGATGTTCGAAGGTGTTAGAAGATGTTATTTGAGACCCGACCCTTTGCCAAGCCACCTCTCGGTTTGGACTCTAGGGGCTCTGGGGTTTCTCCACGGGGAATTGGGAAGCCCAAGGATCAGTGCCAACACCCAGAGCTAAATCCTCACCTGGGTGCTGCTCCAACAGCATTTTTTGAGTGCTCGGTGGCACAACCTCATGAATGTCCCCCACGGGCTGAATCCCCAGACCACTCACATCCAGCAAAATGCTGTTTTCTCACACCAGGCACCAATTCCAAGGAGAAACTTTCCTTTTCGTCTCAGAAGGAGCTGTCCCTGCATTTCCATGAGCTCCATGCAGTGTCCCCAGACCTGCAGGTGGAGCGTCCAGACCGGCCCAGGGCAGCATCCCAGCCCCCATGGGAGACACTCCAGAGCCAGCCGGAGCCCCTGGGCCGGCCCTGACTGACCACCACTGCCCCGGCCAGCCCTGACTGACCACCGCT
Organism: Gymnorhina tibicen; assembly: GCA_013399875.1. Taxonomy (NCBI): domain Eukaryota; kingdom Metazoa; phylum Chordata; class Aves; order Passeriformes; family Artamidae; genus Gymnorhina; species Gymnorhina tibicen. The sequence continues at coordinate 320,143 of VXAZ01008977.1, read as the reverse complement.
GCCCCGGCCAGCCCTGACTGACCACCACTGCCCCGGCCAGCCCTGGCTGACCACCACGGCCCCAGCCAGCCCTGACTGACCACCGCTGCCCCAGCCAGCCCCGGCTGACCACCACTGCCCTGGCCAGCCCTGGCTGACCTCCCAGTGCCACCAGTTCCCCCAGTGGGGTTTTACAGGGATGCAAACCCCCAGGTCCTCCCTCCTGGGCTGGTGAGGAACAGCCCAAGGCAGCAGCTCCACTTCAAAATTTTAAATCCCAACACTTACTGGGACTCTGCTTGTTCCCCCTCTGCTACCCCATTAACCCCCCCTGTTTCTGTCCTCCCTGGAGCGTGACAGACGTGGGGACACCGGCACCGCCAGCGTCACCTCTGGGCACACTGGGATGCTCCTGCGGCTGCACCCACGGGCCCTGGAGCTGCAGCTGCTTCCCGGCCACCCATGCAGGGATAGCCCAAATGTTTCCTCCATGTCATCTTGTTTTGGGCTTATTTATCTCCCTTCAGGTCATTTTTTTCTCTTTTTTTTTATTCCCGGAAAGACCTCTGTGAGTGTGGGGTTGAAATGCAGGAATAACTCTGTGTTACCCTGTGGTCCCTGACCCGGAACTGTCGTGTAAAACAGTTAAAAATCACATTACTGGGGGCACAAGGGTCAATTTTAGTCCCTTCCCTGCTTCTGGAGCCCTCTGGGAGTATCATAAACGCTCCTGGAACTTTCACCAACTGCTTTTAACCCCAGAATATTCCACAGTACCACGCACCATCCGTCTGTCAGCACTTCACCCAGCCCAGCTGCCATTCCAGCTGCGGGGATTCGCCCATCCCTAAACCTCGCAAGAAAATGACCTTGATTAAAACCCAACCAGAACGAAGGCATTGAACCCCAGCAGTTCTACACCCAAACTCTTTGTGCTGCTCAGTACTGCTGTTCAGTACTGCCTCAGGATGGAGGTTTTTGGAGGGGGGATGTAAATCAGCCGAGGCATTTTGGGTCTCTGGTCACATCCAAAATCACAAATGTCATTTATTTTCAGACCTGAGGTTTGGCTATTGCTCAAATTTCTCATAATCATGTCTCAGTGCTGACAGGCTGGAGCCTGAGCACAGAGCTGGGTGTGCAACCAGCTCCATTTAAAATCCAACTGCAAGGAAAGGAGGGAACATTATCGCATCCAACATGTATTTATTATCATTTCTTATTTGGTTCTACATCTTGTTTGGGTTCATTTTGTTCAGTTTCATACACAGGGGAGGTGTCAGCTCTCCTCCCTCTTGTTTGCCCTGCTCTGAGCATCAGCAGCTCTGCTCTGGTGGTTTTCCAAGCCCCGTTGGGGAAAGGATGCGCTCGGCAGTTTGTGACAAAGAGTTCATCGGGCATTTCACGGGAACAAACGAAACCAGCCGGCTTTGGAACCCACAGAACCCACACAACCACCAGTTCTTTTCCCAAATAATGGCTTACGCTCACAGTTTCCTGCAATGCTGGGAGTATTTCAGGTCTGCAGACAACAGAAGGAAAAAAGAGAAGTTAAAATACAGTTAAAAAAGGATAAAAGGCACCAATTTGGTGCCTTTCTTCACCTGGGCAACTTTTCAAGCTATTTCTAGAGATCTTCCCTGCCAAGTTACTCAGGATGATGCCTTTGGGTGCCATTGTGGCAACACAGGGCCCCAAAGCAGCATCTCCCCAAAAGCAGCATCTCCCCTCCCCATCCCGGCCGTGCTCTTCCTCACCCAGCCGGAGGATGCCCTGTGGACATCGCACCTCAGTTCTGTGTCACCTCCCAAACACCAAGCCCCGGGACCAGCTCCCACACTGTCCCAGCTGGAAAGATGCCTGAACAGGATGATTTTTGCATCAATCACCCCTGAAAGTCCGGGGATGGACCAGCTCCACTGCACAACCCGAATACTGGCGGCACGGGAAAAAGCCGTGATGGGAAAAGCAAGGAGCAAGCAAGGACGATGTCCCAGCACAGCTGGATCCTCTCAGCATCTCCCTCTCCTTCCTTATTTACGGCTGGAGCTGAATCCTCCTTGTTCATCTCCTTGGCAGAGGATCAGAACTCATCAATTCTCCATTCGCCGCCGAGCCTTGTGTTTCTTCCTATACTTTTTTTTCTTAATTATCTGACAATGAAACAATTTAAAGTGGGATTAAAAAAAACCAGAGAGGCAAGAAACAGCCATCAGTGTGCTTAAAAAATAAAACCTCTGTAGGCATCCCATCCCACCTCCCTCATCCCCATGTGGAGCCAGGAGCATCGGGCACAAGTTTTGAGGTGAAGGATTCAATAGTTTATGGGATTGTCCAGCTCCATCAGAGGTGTTAAATGAGGGATTCAGGGATAAACCAAGGATTGTGTAAAGCAGGTCTTTAAGGACAATGTGTTTTCCATTCAAAGATTCAGGCATGTCTAATAGAAAGGGATTGATGTCAGAGCAATGGGGCTCTGCCAGCACTGCTGGGTTTGGGGGGAATGAGGCTCAAAATGGGAAAAGAACCAGCTGAGCTGTTCCTAAGCCTTACGAAATGCAGGAGGTGGGGAGGGACTGGCCCCAGGAAGCTGCAATGGATGCAGGAGGAGGACGGTGGCTGCAGTGACTGGGAAGAGGGAGAAGGGCTCGAGGACACGGGAGCTCAGTGCTCGGGGGCCTGGGCAGCCCCTCCGCCCCCGTGGGGGATCCCGAGCATCCCCTGCTCTGCCTGGACACAGAAATTATTTGGCAGCTTGGTTCACACGCCTTGTCCTTTCGGTGCATCCCAGCCCCGAGGTCCCAGCCCAGCACCCTGATCCCATGTCCAGGGGATCCAGGTCACTGGGAACACATCTGGCTGCCCTGGGACAGCCACTGAGGTGCAGCATCAAAACCCCCCCAAAAACCCCTCCCAGCGATCTCTCCAGCCTCAGCTTTCTTATTTGTTCCCAAGCAAAGCAGACACACCTTCCATTTCTCCACCAAAAAGGGAAAAGCAATAAATTATTATTCCCCTTAATTAAAAAGTGTGTCAATCTTATAAGCGGTTAATTAATAATTCCACATTAACTTGATTAAGCGCTGGGAGAGCTGGAGGCAGCACAGCCCACACGAGGCTCCCGGGGTCAGGCTGAACCTGCTGGGCTCAACTCCTCCTAAACCAGGGGATAAAATCTCTGTCCTCAATGGGATTTAGGGATGAAATCCCAGCAAATGTCACCCTGGTGTCACGAAGGTGCTTGTCCCCGCCCTGCATCCCCTCCCGCCCGCAGGAACAGACCCAGCTCGCCGGCAGCACTTTGGCCTTCCAGCCGTGCCCGGGTGTGGGCAGCCCCAGTCAGCGAGGGCCGTGGGACCACGGCGCTGTCATAAACCAGGGCCCACCAACGATAACGGGGCTTAAAGCACAGGGGAGCAGAGGACATCGCTCCTTCCCCCGGCCGGGTGCTGAGGAGTCGCCTCCTCTTCCTCCTCTCCCTCCTCTCCCCACCCACTCCCAAACCCTCACCTGCAAATTGGATTCTCATGCATCTCTCCTATAAAAAAGTGCAGTTCCAGGATATGAAGCAGTCATTAATCACCCGGAAATTGTGCTTGTTACAGGAGAAACATTAACAAAATAGTCATAAATCGTCTGCCAGCCCTGATTTGCGGGTGCACACGTTTGCAAGGGGATGGAGAGGCCTCTCATTTGGCTCCTGTAATTAGTGATTAACCCTTTGCCATGCGGGGCAGAGCATGGGCACCACCAGCATCCTCCACCACGGATTGCCCGTGCATCCACCCCAGCACAAAACATCTGAGGCATTCCTGGCGTCCTTGGAAAGCTGCAGGTTTTCGGGCTATTAAAATCCCATTATTTTATTGCTGTGATTAGATGAAAACGCTGATTTAATGCTGGAGGCAGCACGCCCCGCTCAGCCCGGAGGTGGAGGTGCTGGCAGGACCTGGGGGTGCCCAGGATCCCACCAAACCAACCAGGTGGGAAAAGCCCATTTTGCCCTCTGACTGCTGTCCTTGCAGCGCCATCCCACGGGAGACTTTTACATCCGCCTACCAATGACCTCAAAACCTCTCAGAAATTGAAGAAGTCGGTGAGAAAAGTTCTTTTCCTCTCTCTCCCCTGTGCTGTCACAGAGGCTCTGGTGGGAACATCCCTGAGCCCTCTGAGGCACCCCCAAAAGCAAACCATACCCCAGAAAAGGCAGAAAACCCCTCACCAGCACTTTGGAAGAGAGTTTTTTCCAAACCCGAACTTTTCCTTTATCTTGAACCTCAATTCATGTGAATTCATACCCCAAAGAAAAGGTTGTTTTCCTTTTTCATTAAAAAAATGATGTGAACTGCCAAGCAGGTTGACTAAATCTTTTGTGTAGGATCATGACAGCCTTTGGGATGGGTCAGCTGAGCCAGAAAGGAGCCTGCCCTGAGCCCCTGGGCTTGTTTCAGTGCCCACCAGGGCCCGTGTGTGCCGGATCAGCGGGACGGGGACAGTCTTGGGGGGATCTGCCAGCAGGAATCTGTGGGGCTGAACCGAGCAGCTCCTCCCTTGGGTGTCAATCCTTTGCAAAGCAATTCCGTGGCAATAAAATACCACGTGCTTGAGAATGGGATGGGGTGAGCAGTCGGGGAAAGCGTTTGGATTTCAGGGTGATGCTGGTGGCCTTTGAACCCCAACACTGCAGAGTGGGGATGGAAGTGACCCCCTAAAGTGCGGGTGCTGAAGTCTGGGAGGGGCAGGATCTGGCCACAGGCTCCCATTGGAGCCCCCAACCCACCCCTGGCCCCCCGAGGGGTTCTCACCCACCCTGGATGCTCCAGGCCGCAGGGACCAGCGAAGCTCCTGGGCTGGCACAGGGAGGGATGGTGTTAACGAAGGAGTCTGCTAATTACACAGCCTGTGCTGGGCCAACTGGGATTTAGGGAGCTGCTCCCAGCACCCAGATGGAGAAGTCCAATCCCACGTGAGAGAAGAAATAATTTTTAAGCCCCACTGTTCTCTGTGATGGATCTGTCGGGAAGGCAGGAGGCTCCGCTTCTCTTTTCCCCCTCCGATCTAATCAGTTTTAATTGGAAGAATAAATGAGACCTTTCCTTCAAGATAATTATACAAAACATTGAATTAAATTACTATCAGGATTTTTTTTCTCACCACTTGTGTCAGGCATCTGTTGTTTTAAATAATCATCTGACGAACATTTCCCTGCAGCTCTCCCTGCTGGGAGCCTGTCTGTCCTGGACAGGGCAGCTGGAAAGCTCTGGGTAATAAATCAGAGAAAAGGGACTTTCGTCCCCAAAATCATGGAATCATGGAATGGTTTGGGTTGGAAGGGACCCTAAAGCTCATCCCATTCCACCCCCTGCCGTGGGCAGGGACACCTTCCACTATGCCAGGGGGCTCCAGCCTGGCCGTGGGCACACCCAGGGACCCAGGGGTGTCTCACAGAGATGATCTTGGAGGTCTTTTCCCATCTAAATGATTCCATGATCCAGTGACCACCCGGACCAAGGTGCTCCTGTGCCCACCAGCGATGCCGGCACGGACACAGTTGATAACTTTAGGAGCGTTTTGGGGACAAAGCAGAGGGAGGCGGGACCGCGGGGGGGC
>VXAZ01008977.1:236195-305967 GCA_013399875.1 Gymnorhina tibicen | reverse complement strand
TTCCATTGCAGGAGGAACAGGGCGGCTGGGTCCCCCCTTTCTGGAGGGGAGAGGATGGCTGGGCTTTTATTGGGAAAGGGCAGCCTGCTTAGGTTACGTTTTTTGCGGGACAGAACGTCTGGGTCTCTCCTTTTTTGGGGGGAGGGGTGGGGGCCAGGACGTCTGGGCCCCTACTGGAGGGTTGGACAGGGTGCCTTGGTTCCCCCTTTTCGGGGGGGGACAGGACGCCTGGGTTCCCTCTCTTGTGAAGGGGGGACACGACATCTGGGCCTTTTTTGGGGGAGGCAGGATGGCTGGGGCGCTATTGGGGGGGATGCGGATGCCTGGACTGTCCTTTGGGTGGGCGTGAGGGAGACTGGGCGGATGGGTTCCCCCTTTTTTGGGGTGGATGCAGGACACCTGGGCTCCCCCTTTGGGGAGGGGCCGGGATGGGTGGGTTTCTCCTTTTTGGAAGGCAGGACACCCGGGTTTCTGTGACAACGGGGGGGCAGGACGGCTGGGTCCCGCCTCAGTTCTTGGGGGGGCAGCTCAGCTGTGTCCTGCCCCCCCCCTTCTGCAGGGAGGGGGGGTCACCCTGAGGGGTCCCCCCCAGGCGCCTCTGCACCCCAGGATAACACCTCCCCAAAAAGAACCCCGTTGTTTTGGGTGGGGGGTGCAGAGCCGCTCCCAGAGCCCCCAGGCTGTCTGGGGGGGTGTCCTGCCCCCCCAAACACCCCCAGCTCGCCATACTGTGTGTTCTCACCTGTGCTGTTCCAGCAGCCGAGCTCTCGCTGCAGCTGCAAGGGTCGGATCCTGCTCCACCAGGACTTGGCCAAGACATTCAAGTGTGGATTTTTCAGGAAAAAACAAATTGCTATTTTTTGTGGGTTTTCCCCCAAACCCAAAGCCTCATGAGTGCTGGTGCCTTTGTTTTTTCCAAGAAACCCAGCTTGAAGTCTTGCTTAGGAAGGCTGAATGGAATATGGATTTATTATTACATAGCCAGGAGAGCCAGGTATTAATTCCACCTTAGAAGTGGAGAAGGGGAATTTCTTGTACAAGTTAGTCCGTGCTGCTTGTGCTGGCAGGTGTACATTTAACAGGTTTATAAGATGAATAAAATCCATTATTAAAGCAAACAAGTGTTCATGTGTCAGTGTTTTAATCCACACAGCCTCAGGTGTTGTTGAAGATTAGCTGAAAGATCCGAGGCTGCTGTTTTCCAGTCCTGCTGTGTATCCTTGGAAATGTTTGGGGGAGTCAGTTTTCCTGTTGCTGAGTAAACCCCAAATTCAGTATTTCTGTTTCGTACGTGTTGAGGGGAGGGAAGCCAACTAAACTTTCTTAACAGATGTAGAATTGCTGAGTTACGAGGCTGATGTGGCAAAGGGACTTGTCTTCCTGCTTTTAAGGGTTTTGTTTTTTTAGTTTTGTACTCTGTAGTATTTTGACAGGTTTGGAGTTAAATTCCTTGCCAAAAATGGAACTTGAGCAATCAGGTTTTGTCTGTGTGCTTGAGCTGTGCTCTCTTGAGCCTTCCTCCATGGCTTATTTCTGGTATTGCTTAGGAAACAATTCAAACTTCCCGCATGGTGTTTGACTGGAGAGATTCTTGCAGTTGCTTCTGGAAATCTGGGGGTTCTCCTGGGTGGATCATCCACTGGGTTTCAGCAGCTAAACTGGAATGCTGGAGCGAGAGGATGGAGTGTAAAGTGATACCACAGAGCTCCAAAAGCTTAGCTGGAGCTCACCAATTGTAATTTAAGCTTGAAATTCAATGGCATAAAGCAATTATTACCTGAGGGAAGTATGAGGAAATGAAAACGTGGGTCCTGTAGGATTCTCCATTCCAAATTGCAGTTTTTAATTGTATGCTCTTAGTTTTCATACTCCTTCCTGCTCAGAGCTGCACTCTGTATCACAGCTCTGTGTGTGTGTAGTGAATGTATGAAGTGACCAGAAAACTGGACTTTTCAGCCTGTTTTTTATGTTCTATCAACACACTAAAAGCTGCTTGTGATGCCTCTAAGAAAAAACCAAACTAGTTCTACTCATGTACTTACCTGCCTGCATTACTCTGGGCAGCTCTGAAGAATTCGAGGCTTCATCCTCGTACAGTACCCGCAGGACAGAGGGATCCACGTCTGCAGTGGATTGAGGAACACAGGTCAAAGCTTCAAACTTCCATTCTTCCATCTGCCTCCGTTCAAAATCAGTCTTTGTGTTCCAAAGAGAAGTGGTTTGGGTGGGAAGGGACCTTAAAGCCCATCCAGTTCCACCCCCTTCCATGGGAAGGGATACCTTCCACTGTCCCAGGCTGCTCCAAGCCCCGGCCTTGGACACTTCTAGGGATGACTGAGGCCATCTCCAAGGTCATGCTCGGACTCCCTGACCTTGGAGGGCTTTTCCAACCTTAACAGTTGTGTGTTTCTGTGTTTATTTGGTGTAGTGCTCACCTTTAATGGTTGGGGTTTTTAACTTCTACCTTTAAACAGAGAGAGAACACCCTTAATTTCATCAAAGATTACACCATAATAGTAATCTCTTGCTAACATAAATGAATTCAGCCATTACATGAACATGATTTATCACTTTGTTAATGAAGAATGACTTCGAAGAATGACTTTCGGTACAATTCAGCAAATCAAGAGACGTGTTTTCATGCCTTCCTATTTCTCTCCCTGTTTTTGGAGGTGTTTTGATTTTTTCTAGTTTTTTTCCAAGGCTCAAGGCCTTGAACCCTCAGGTCTGCTCAGGAGGCTCACCTGCGGGACAGCACTCCCAGGGCTCTGCAGGAACCCACGAGTTGCTTTTGAGCACAGATACCTCGGGTTTGGTTCCTCCCCAGTGATCCCTCTTCCCTCCCTCTCCCTAGGTACGGCTTTGTGGAGTTTGATGATCTGCGAGACGCCGACGATGCTGTTTATGAGCTGAATGGGAAAGATCTGTGTGGGGAGAGAGTGATCGTGGAGCACGCCCGGGGCCCACGTCGTGACAGCAGTTACGGTTCTGGACGCAGTAAGCACTTGTGCATTTGTATCCATGGCTTATTTTAAATAAAACATTGTTTTACTCTTTTTAAAAAAAGTAATTTAAAAGGAAAGTGATACAAAGTTGTGACTAGTGTTCTGTAACTGTAAATGTAACTGTTGATCTGAATATTTATTAATTTGTTTGTTGTATTAAACTATTTTAATTGATACATTAATAAACAGTTTCCTGTACGATTTTTATTATTATCATTTCGTTTAACTATTTGAATGGTTTATTTGCAATGTGATGTTTAACATAGATTTAACAAAGACCTCAATGTTTTAATTGAAAGAGTCCTTTGAGGCTAAGATGACTGCCCGTTCCATTTGCTGACCTTGGGGTACCTTTCCATGAGTGGCTCTTTGACCTTTGTGGCCCTTGGCTGACCAAAAAAAAAGGAAGCCATGTGACGACCGCAAGCTTTTCCCATTAGACCTGGGTGGTGAGGATCCCAAGGGTTAGAGACAGATGAGATTAATCTGAAATAGGTGCCTGAAAAGCTTTATTCATGTCAGATATTCAGAAAGCCTTTAAGCAACGTAAGTAACATTAGTCAACTGGCTTTATTCAGTTTCTTCTTTCAAACTGTTTTAAAAATAATATTAAATATAATTGCATGTTAATTCTAGCATAATTATAGTTCTGTGTCTTGTTTAATTATGAGCTTGTAGTAAAACTTTTGTAATGCTTTGGGTCTTCGTAAGGTGTTACATAAGGGGGGCTGGGTTTAGCCCTGAGCGGGGTTCTGTGGTGTCTTGGGGAACACGCGGGGCAGAGCAGTTCCGTCGGGGCGGAGAGCGAGGCTCCATTTCCCTGGCTGAAGCTCTGCTGTCTGCTTGTCACCTCCTAAAGGTGGATATGGTTATAGAAGAAGCGGAAGAGATAAGTACGGTCCCCCGACCCGTACAGAATACAGATTGATTGTGGAAAATTTGTCAAGCCGCTGCAGTTGGCAGGATCTGAAGGTATGGGGCCCCTTTCCTTACCCTCCCTCTGTTACAGAGCACAAAGGGTAAAAGTCATCTTCAGCAAGGCAAAGTGGTGTGCAGCTCTGCTTTGCTCCAACTCCTGAGCAGCTCCATGGGGAGTAGATTTTGGAAGTAGCACACACCTTAATACAGGAGTATATTTGTGTATGTCAAACCATTAATGAGAGGTTGGGAGTTGCACCCCCAGAACTGGTGGCACTGGACAGTGGGAGAATAATTTTATCCTTAGCACCAGCCAACATCATGTACAGATGTGTTTTATTTTCTCTTAAGCCCTGTCAAAACAGACTCAAATCATGTCAGGGGTAGGATTCACTAGAGATGGAAGAGTTTGCCCTTGTCAGTTTGGATTTAACCCATCAACTCATAAGGTGCTACAGCTATTTGAAACAGCAGCATTGTTCCTGCACAGTCTCTCTTAGGAATTTCCACACCATCTAAAGCTGTTTTAAGGAGAGCTTCAGGGAAAGATGCTTCCAGAATGAGTAATCATGCAAAATTTCTGCCAAAAGCTTATTTTTGAAGTCCAAAGGAGTGGCAGGTGATTCTCAGTAGTGGAGGTGTTGAGTGACACTGTGGAGCCCACGGTACCTCTGAGTGCTCTGGAGGTGACGTCTTGGCTCGTGATTATCCACATCGTGGATTCAGGGAGCAGGATTTCAATAGTAGATGCAAAAAGATTAGTGCTTCCTCATCAAAGTGAGCAGCAATGGTTAAACCCACTTGTTCTTACTGGAACACCTTCTCTTACGGTTCTCTTTTAAGGGTGTGTAAAATTTGTTCTAAACAAACTTTGACGTAGTAGAAACTGGTCTGTAATTGAATTGTTACACTAGTTCAGGTACGTACGGAGATGCTTCCAGTGTCTTTGTTGTTAATGCTTCACGCCATCAGTAACTTGTCTTTGCTTCTGGTATTAAAATTGTAAGTAGAGCATGGCATGATTAATCCTCCAATGGATGCATTGCTGCTTTTTTGGGAATACCTTTCATTTCAGTGTACTTAAAAGGGGAGTAGCTGGGTTGAAGACAAACCAAACCAGAGCTCCATGCCCTGTTTCCACTGCAGCGAAATTCCACAGGGGCTGAAAGATACTCTGGCCTGGCAGTTTGCTCAAAGCAGGGCAGAACAGACCCCTGATAAACAGAGGGGTTTAGGAATGGAAACGGAGAAGCCAGGAAGCATGAAATGGGAAAATGACTAGAGCTTGGAGTTCTGTGGGGGGTTTTTCCAGCAGAACGAGCAGTGTTGACGAGGTGGAGGATGAAGCGAGGTCTGCTTCTCTGTGGGCTTCTTGCCTCTTCATATTCAACCTTTGTCACCTCTCCTAATTATTTTTGAAAACATGATTTAGAGAGCAAGCATTTTACTTCTTTAATCACTTCTGTAATTTGAAACTTAGAGTCCAGAGTATATTTGATCTTAGACTCAAGGTGGGAGACCTTAAGTTATTAAGGTATTTGGCTCAAAACTATCAACCTGGTTCTAATCACACCAACTCTGTGAAGTCATAGTGTGTTATTTGGCACTACAGATGCTGTTTGGGTCAAAGCCTTGCTGACATCCCTGTGAATAGAAGAGGCTCAGGGAGCATCGTGTCAGAAGTGAGCAGGGTCAGCTGGAAGCCTGGCTCTGGATTCAAGGCGATGGTGATTCTGTCCTCTTCCCCTAGGATTATATGCGTCAGGCAGGGGAAGTGACATATGCAGATGCACACAAAGGAAGGAAAAATGAAGGTGTGATTGAGTTCAAATCCTATTCTGACATGAAAAGAGCCCTTGAAAAGCTGGACGGGACAGAAGTAAATGGCAGAAAGATTAGATTAGTGGAAGACAGACCTGGATCGAGACGGCGCCGCTCTTACTCCAGAAGCCGAAGCCATTCAAGGTATGTCTGTAATGTACCTCAGGCTGCAGTTACATGAACATGCAGCAGATTAAGACTTTTGGGTTCCAAAACACCTTGGAAATGTCTGGAATTCTCAGCAGGTCTAGTTTTCTGAGGATGTATTAGTATCCAAGGCAAATGGGGGCTGTGTTCTGAGGTGTGTCCCGTGGTGGATGTGTGGACCTGCTCCCTGAACACCTGTGACTGTTCTTCCCTGATACTCAGCCCTCGCTCCTCGTGGGAGCAGCTGTGTGGCCGGTGGAGCCGTGCACATGGAATGAAACAGAAGGTGCTTCTAACACTTCAGCTCTGAACACTGTGTTCTGCTCCAAGCACCAGGACTAACAGTTCTTTCTCAGCTTGGAAACCTCCACCTGTTCCCTGTTTCTCAGAGATTTGTTGCTTTCCTTGTCTGACCAAGAGCTGCTTCAGCAGCACCAAGTGTTCTCCCCTTTCCATTCTGGGGTAGAACTTGTTGCAAGAAAGCTCAGGCAAATCTTTGCTGTTCCTAGAAGAACTTGCTTATGAAATCAAAATCTGAAGTCGAAGCTTTATGCCAGTGTCTTGCCATATTCAAACTGTGATTTGATTGGGAAAGTGATTATCCCTTAAATAAACTGGCATCTTTTCTTCCAGATTAGCACCCTGCTCTCAGCCAGACATGGCGGCAGGAACGAGAGGTGGGGAGAAGGGTGCTCTACATTTGTAACTGTGTTGTGTAACTGTGAACATTTGGCTGCTGAAAGGTGCTTTAACCCCGTGGGGTTCTGCCCACAGGGGTCACGAGCTCCCCATGGACATGTGCTAACGTGAAGCTGGTTCCTTGTGTTGCAGGTCTCGCTCTCGAAGCAGACACTCCCATAAGAGCAGGAGCCGCAGTGCCAGCAGCAGCCGCTCCAAGAGCAGATCCAGATCCAGGTATGTCTTTGTCTTGGCAGAACTGGGGGCTCCCACTTCAGGGAGAAGCATCGTGTTAAATTTGCAGCAGGAACACTTTGTTTTTCTTTTCCCTCCCGTTCTCTGCACACTCTGCTCAAACCCTCACTGCACTAAAGCAGAGCTGTCTGTTGCCTTTGCACTTCCAGGTCTGTGTCCCGTTCCAGAAGCAAGAGCCGTAGTCGAAGCAAGAGCCGTAGCAGAGGCCAGAAAGAGAAAAGCAGGACTCCAAGTAAAGAGGATAAAAGTAGGAGCCGCAGCAGGAGTGCAGAGAAATCCCGAAACAAAAGCAAGGATAAATCTGAGGGCTCTCTCCATAACAGCGATGAGAAAGCCAAGAGCAGGAGCCACAGCAAGGAAAAGAGCAGGAGCAGGAGTGGGAGTAAGGACAGGGGAGAGGCGAGGGAGAGCATGAGGAGCAGGAGCAAGGAGAAGAGCAGAAGCAAAGACAGGGAGAAGAGCATTAGCAAGGCTAGAAGCAGGAGCAAAAGCAGGGATGAGAGCAGGAGCAGGAGCCGCAGCAAGGATAAAAGGAAAAGTAGGAAGAGGAGCAGGGATGACAGCAGAAGTAGAAGCCGGAGCCGCAGCAAGAGTGAGAAAAGCAAGAGGCGCAGCAAGCGAGACAGCAAAGGCAGCAGCAAGAAGAGAAGGAAGGACAGCCACGAGCGGTCCAGGTCAGGCTCCAAAGAGAAGGAGCAGCTCAAATCCGAGTCGGACAAGAAGGAGGCGAAAGGCGAGGGGGAGGATGCAGTGTCCCGCTCCAGGTCTAGGTCCATTTCCAAGTCCAAACCAAATGTCAAATCAGATTCTCGTTCCAGGTCCAAATCTGTTTCAAAGCCAAGGTCCCGGTCCAAGTCCAGGTCTAGGTCTGCCTCTAGGTCACACTCCCGGTCGCAGTCAAGGTCCCGCTCCAGATCCTAACCTTGCTGCAACCCCACTTGGAATGGTTGGAAAAGTCTTTTGTACATGTTTAGTAGCTGTAACCAAGTGATTGAAGTAGAAACCCTGTCGATGCTGTGTATTTTTAACAACCTGATGGTCTGTCTGTCATTAACTGCAGCGCTCCCTCCCTGCAGCTCTCCCTGGCGCGAGGCTGCTCCGCTCATTTTCTATCCGACAGAAAGGTTCTCTTTACATCCAGCTCTTCCTAGAGCCCCCGCATTGCCCTCCTTCCCAGGGAGAGCCTTGCAGGGAACGAGCACTGCGCCCTGGTGGGTTTATGGGATTACAGTGATGACTGATAGGTAGGTATGATGGATTCAACAGTCTTTGCCCTCAATTGATGCCCTTTGATGTCTGCCATTTAGTGGAAGTGCTAAGTCTTAAGTTTCATACTACTTTTGTTCCATATTTTTTGGACTTACAAAGTTGTGAATAGCACAGTCAAAAGGAAAAAAATAGAGGATCTTGCAGTAATCTATAGGGAAAAGAACTATAGTTCCATATTCTGGTATTGTGACAATATCCTTGTTTTATATTAAATTTTTTTATTTTATTTTTCCCTGTCTTGCAAAGTACAGTGATTCCCGTTTCCATGAAATTTGAATAAAGACTATTTTTGCTTGATGACATTTGGTTACGTGATGCTGTGTTGTAATTGTCAGCGTTTTCTGTTGCTCAAGGTAAGCCTGAATTTGTAGAGAGTCACTCACAGAGAAAAGGTTCTTAATTCACAAAGTCACTTCATAGTCAGTGTAGGCACAACACTTGGATACGGTCCAGATAAAGAACTTATTTCTCCAGTGTATTTTCCAGGAGTTTTTCCTCCTAATAAAACACCTGTGCTTGGGAGGACCCTTCATAAGAGAAAAAGCTCAGGATGTGCTTCTGGGCTTGGAAGCACAGAGGGTGGTGGCGGCTGTTCTGTGGCACGTCCCCAGCATCCCTGGGGACCTGGGGAGAAGGGAGGGCAGCTTTTAGCAAGAGTTTTGTAGGTGTGTAGGTGTTCCTGAATAATATCCCAAATTTAGACTTGGGCCATTTGCAAATTGCTCAGACTGAACTTCCCACAAGCTCTGCTCCTGCACAATTGGCTTTGAATGAAGAATTGACATCCCTAGCAGCTGCTCTGCCTGCCAGCAACATTCTGAAAAATAGAAGGCAAAACGTATTTTGTGAGTTCTTGGACTAGAATAAAAAGATTAGTTACAGCTTCCCCTAAAACTTTCCTTTAGCCAGCTCCAAACTGCTCGCAACTGATGGCAGCAGCTCTCCAACGAGAGGGTCACTTCATACGTGCAAGTAGTTCCATATAATTTGATCATTTGGAACTTGTCCTGCCATATTAAAAAGATGAAAGGGTAATAGATCATCAGAGTTGCTTTCAACACAAAATATTTCCCCACACTTTGAGAGGGGTCAGGGCTTGGTGAGTGGCTCAGACTTTATCAAATGTCATATTACCACAGCAGCAGGAGAAAGCTCTGTGGAAGTGATATTTAATTTCTTCAGAAGGAAAAGCATGTTCCAGCTATATGTATTTAGCGCTTTAACATCTTAGACTCTCATAATGACATTTTTAATCCTTTTTGCTGCTTAATCTTAGTACAGAAGCAAACCAGCCAAGGCAAGATGTTTGCTAATAGGGGATAATTAACTGAAAAATACTTTTAAGAAAATCTGCAAATTATAGAGTTTAGGCAAAGGCTGAAAAGTGACTCCAGTTTCTGCTGTCTGGCAACTTTTGTTCTGAATGACCAAGCCAGGTTTTAGTGAGCCCTTTGGGAGAAGCATCCATTCCTTGAATACCTGGGGACAGGCCTTTGGAGGGAGGTGTGTGGGACACCTGTCTGAGGTGTAGATTGTCACTGCGTGCAGGAAGAGGAGGGAAAGGCAGCGAGCCCCTGGAGCGGTGGTGGTGCCTGCTGTGCAGTGCAGGGTTTGGATACACCACCCTTGCAGGAGCACTGGTGCTTTACTACCCAGAGCAGGGACGGACCTTGGGTTGGAGTGTTGGAGCAGGAATTCCCAGGGAATGGACCCCCTGGGACACCTTACTGCTGAGAATTAGCATGAAGCATTGGAAGTGTCCCCCCAGCAGTGATTCCATGGGCAGGGCCTGGCACAAGCCCCAGCTGGGCTCTGCTGCATCATTTAATGTTCATTTCTGTCTCATGAACGTCACTGAGTGAGTCTCCCCCATTAATTTTGCATTAAAGTGTAGGTTTTACATCAAAACCTCCAGCTCATGTGGCTCCCTGGTGTGGGCACTTTGCCTTTCCCAGCCTGGAGCTGCTGCAGTCTCTGTCTCCTGAAACTGCAGGGATCTGCCTGGCAGCAGGTGTGAAGCCAGGGCACTGGTAATAACATAAAATATTAACAATAATTATTATATTGCATGGCCAGAGAGGGAGATCAGTGGAATGTTTGTAATAATTCTGCAATATTCTCAAGTAACATTTCTGTGTGAATAATTAAATACGAAGTGAGAACTCAGCTTTAGGCTGGAAATATCTACCCAGATACACCGAAAACCAGCTCCAAATCTGATTTAGGGTTGGGGTACCTGTCTTATGGGGCAAAAGCGCCTTGGAGGTGAGCTCTGAGGAGGGAAGGCAGGAATGCATGTGATGGGTACGGGGCAGGTTCTGGCAAAGCAATCAGTAGAGCAGCGAGATAAAAGGGCAAGAAGACCTAAAATAGGGATCTCTCAACAAAACTTACAACAATTAAAACCAAATTAAGAGTCTAAATAAATACGGATGGTTCAATAATTTGTAAAATTTTTTGCCTCCAACACCCCTGTAAACCGGGACCCAGCAAATGCTTCAACACTGGCTGCAAGCATCTGCAGGACTTGTGTTTTATCTGGAACTTGCTGGCACAGATGAGGTGAGAAATGTATTTGTTTTCTGACTAAATTTAAAGATTCTGAAGGGTATTTTATGTGCCTTGCTCGAGGGATGAAGAATATTGTGATGTGTATTTCAAATGAGCCATTGCAAATCTCATTTATTATTTTCCCGAAATCCCATTCCATTTAAGCTGTCGCAGCTTGGGGCCCGCTTGTGCTCTTTCCTCGCTCACCGTGGCGTAAAAACCCCGACTCGTCATTAAAAAATCCTACCCCCACCTCTTTTATTGTTCCAAAATTCAAATACAGAGGAAAATAACGTTCCCAGATGATAGGACAAACAAGTTTAACAAATGCAGAGAAGAGGGGGCAATATCCACTGTTACTCCTGGGCGTGAGAGGCAGCGGGAGGCCGTGGTCACGATTTGCCGGATGGCGATTTACAGCTCCCCTTCCCAAACCTCCCTCTCAGCCGTGAACGCGCCCCAGCGCCCGCGGCCGTGCCCGGGCTTCCCGCGGCCGTGCCCGGGCTTCCCGCGGCCGGCTCGGGGAGCAGCGCTGGGAGCGCCTCACCCTCGCACCGCCCGCTCCCAGCGCCGCGGAGCCCCGCGTCCGCCCCGTCCCGGGGCCCGTCCCAGTTCCCTATTCCGGTCACAGCCCCGGCCCAGTACCAGCCCTGCCCCGGGGCATCCCCATCCCAGTGCCACTTCTGCCCTAGGCCCTCCCCGTCCCAGGACCCCACATCCACTACCCCATGCCCGGTACCCCGTGTCCCAGTACCCCATACCCGGTACCTCCGCTCCCACTACCCCATACCCGGCACCCGTATCCCAGTACCCCTCTCCCAGTACCCCATACCCGGTACTCCGTGTCCCAGTACCCCTCTCCCAGTACCCCATACCCGGTACTCCGTGTCCCAGTACCCCTCTCCCAGTACCCCATACCCGGTACTCCGTGTCCCAGTACCCCTCTCCCAGTACCCCATACCCGGTACTCCGTGTCCCAGTACCCCTCTCCCAGTACCCCATACCCGGTACTCCGTGTNGCCGCCGCCATCTTGGGGGGGGCCGGGAGCGCAAATGGCGCGGGCGGGCCGGGGCTGCGCGGCCCCCGCGGGCGGAAAGCGCCCTTAAATCCCCGGGACGGGGACAAGCGCCGCGAACCCGGCGGCGGGCGCGGGCGGAACGCGGGTTTCAGTTCTCCGCACGGTGCGGGGCACAGTCGTAAAGTAGTTACAGTTCTGAGGTGGTCTTTGCCCGGTTTTGACGCAAGAAGTGGTGGAGAACATCGGGGTTATCCCGCCTGGGCTCCGGTGAAACTCCGCGGGACTGTGACAACTCAAAAATACCAACAAACGTATAAATCCAGTGCGGTGGAAACAGTTCTTGGAGACTTCCCCGAAACCAGAAAGATTTAAGATTGAAAACAAGAGATTTTACACGACGGGAAAAACAAAAACAAGAAACCACCAAACTTCCTGGCAGCAAATTCAAAGTGCAGGACTGATGGAGTGGGGGTTTTGAGAGGGGGAGCCGGCGCTGAATAAATGGAGGGATAAATACAATCCTTCAAAAGTATCGATCGGCTGCGGGTAGGGATCGGTGCGGGACCGTCTGAGTGATGCTTGGTGTCAGGAGAAAGGGATTAGGACAGTTTTATGGACTCCTGGTGCCGCAAGGAATCAGATTAGATTTATACTGTGAAAACATTTAATTTATTCAATTACTGCCCAGATAAATTTTAAAAAATGGCCTGTAACTGGGATTAAGGGATAAAGAGCTCTGATATTGTGTACCTAGTTGTAAAAGACCTTTCTGGTTTGTGTTTTATTATATAGTAAAACAGAAGTAAAAAGGAGGGAAAACAGGGACTTGGTGCTTCGAAGTATCCTTCCTACACAGCAATTAAGAACATTCCGACGTGGTCTCATCAGCGTTTTGCTTCCTCACTTTATGGTCTATAATCTACTCAGATTATACATCTTCGAGGATGGGAACAGTCTTTTCCTGAGCGAGTATTCCTGCTCGGCGGTGGGAGATGTGTAATAATGATTAATAGGAGTCCCCAGGGCAGTTTGCTGGATTGTAGTCTTACAAAGTAATTACAGATGCAATTAAAACAGAGGACGTTTTTGGCCTCTGTGCACTAGTTTTGCCCTAAAATTGATTGCACCTTATACTGCAAGTAATCCCATTAAAGCTGAACGCGTGTGAAATGAATTGTAATTCCCGCTGGGTGCCGGGGTGGAATCAGAGCCGAATTTGAGCTGCTGAGGACGGCTGGGTACAACGGCTGGGCAGGTTGTGCAGGGCCAGCCCCGTTTGTCTTGGCCAGAGGTGATTTCTTCTGTCCTCAGGGGTTTCATTCCGTAATGACCGAGTTGCGGGGGGGTGAGTGGGTACAGCCAGATGTGCTCTGCAGATTCCTGCCCCGCTGACTCCTCAGGACCCAGGGTGTGCTTTCCTTGCCTCAGCCGTGCTGTTTGTCAGCAATTTTATCACCAGTTCTTTATCTGCTGAAATTTTAAGGCTTTACACTGATTTTTAAAAGGAGCATCTTGAATTTATTTAAAGCAGTGTCTGCAGTCTTACTTTAAAATATGCTTAAAATTGTGTTGGTTTATCTGCAGGAGAAGGTCTGACTGGCTCTT
The DNA here is from genome assembly GCA_013399875.1 of Gymnorhina tibicen. NCBI lineage: Eukaryota > Metazoa > Chordata > Aves > Passeriformes > Artamidae > Gymnorhina > Gymnorhina tibicen. Next base: position 292,700 of record VXAZ01008977.1, on the reverse strand, counting down.
ATCTCACTCTATCTTCATGCAGAGCTTTTAGTGCAGATTCTTCTGGGTATGACGATATCTTCCACTGGTGCTGGGGGATGTGGATTTGAGGGTGAAGCTTCAGTGTCACCCCCTTGTCCTTTTCCGTGAGTGCTGGTGTTTTTGGGAGATGACACGTGCTGCAAGCCTCGCGCTGGGACGTGGGATCAGATTCTTGCAGGGTGGTGATGGAGATCGTAAAATCCTGGAAGACCCTGAGTTGGAAGGGACCCCCAAGGATCACTGAGTCCAACTCCTGGCACAGGACACCCCAGCAATCCCACTGTGAGTGCTGTCAGAGGATAAGGTGTGGGGTGTCCAGGTGCCAGTCCGTGCCTCACCTCTGCACAGGAAAGTTTTCTGGAGGCCTAAATCCCATTCTCAGAATTGCACAATTTGAACATCAAGAAAATCTAGATAAACTGGATCAAAACGAGATTGACCCTAGCAGTGATGACTCTGGGCATTTATAGTCTCTCCGTGAAATAACAAGGTGATTCCTGAGCTGCAGTGTCAGTTCTTCCCCACGCTGTTCCCTCTCTCCCGTATTTTCTGTAATTTTTAATCTATTTCAGCCTTTCCTCAAGCCCTCCAGTTGTGCTGCATGGCCAGAAGAGCGGGAAGAAGGAGACACAGTGGGATGAAAAATTAGATTGGAGACTTGGGGGGAAATGACCAAGGGCGTCCTTGTTCGGGAAGGCTGGCAGCTGCACGCTCCTGCACGTGGCATCAATTAGCAGCCAAAGCCAGCAGAGATCTGACCAAACCCTGTTTCTCCTAATTAGCATCACTCACCGTGCTCCACAGGTGAGGTGTGAGGGCAGACGTACTTTGCTGGATTTGGCAGATTATTTTCCAGAGAATGGTTCAATTTACTGGTAAAATGCTTTACCCCCAAGGAATGGGTGCTTTATTATTAGGTGTAGCATCTTCCGGCTCATCTCCTCTTTGTTTTGTTTTGTTTTTTTAATTTCTGATTGAATCCAGCAAAGTGATGGGATAAATGCATGGTAGAGCTAAGCAAACAGGTAGAGGTTGTGTTCATGAATCACACGGGATTTGTTTTGACAACCCTATTTATGCTGTAGCTTTTAAAGTTTTTGAAAGGCTGAGAGAATTGGGATTGTTCAGCCTGGAGAAGAGAAGGCTTTGAGGTGACCTAATTGCAGCTTTTCAGTGCCTGAAGGGAGCCTACAAGAAAGCTGGAGAGAGACTATTTACAAGGGCCTGGAGCGACAGGACAAGGGGGAATGCTTCACACTGACAGAGGCAGGGTTAGATGGGATATTGGGAAGGAATTGTTCCCTGGGAGGGCGGGGAGGGGCTGGCACAGGGTGCCCAGAGCAGCTGTGGCTGCCCCTGGATCCCTGGCAGTGCCCAAGGCCAGGCTGGACACTGGGGCTGGGAGCAGCCTGGGACAGAGGGAGCTGTCCCTGCAATGGCAAGGGTGGCACTGGGTGGGATTTAAGGTCCCTTCCAACCCCAAACCATTCCAGGATTCTGTGATTCTACTTTGGGTCACTCCTGCAGGGCGTGAAGGTTTTTAAGGCGTGTGGTTTCTGTGTGGCCTCGGGTGACGTTCAGGAGTGTGTGTAAGTGTCACAGTGGTTACAAGTGATCCCCGGGGACTGGGATTAGCAGCTCTGTGGTTTCAGGCCTGGAGGAGACATTCTTGGGGATCCCAGCTGAGGAGGCAGCGCTGTGCAGGGCTGGGGCAGTGGCTGGGTGCCCTCCCCAGAGCCACTGCTCTTCCGAGGCAGGAGGAGATGAGAGTTGGGGAAAGCAGCCCAGCACCAAGGGCTCTCAGTGAAAGCCATAAAACTGGAAGTAGCCTCTGTTTCTGCTCCTCACTTTCCATAAAGGAACAGAAAGCATTAGCTCTGTGGGCATGGAATAAGGTTTTGTGCCTTCTTTTGCGTCCCTCCCGTTCTGTTTGCAGTAGGTCAGGATGCTTTCCAGCGTGGCACAGAGTGGACAGCAGAGAGGAGCTGCTGCCGCACGGCCGGCACGGTGCCACATCAACCTGCAGGGACAGGCAGCAAAGGGGGGTGATGGCAAAGGGGGACAGTCAGACACGACGTGAGGCAGCGCTGCCAGGTGCTGATCCGTGTGCTCCGTGGCAGCGCTGGGGTGCCGGCTGGCCTGGGCGGGGAGAGGGGCTGGGTACTCGTTCGGCAGCCACAGCCTGGGCCAGCGCTGTCCTTTCCGCTGCTGAGATAGATCCGTGTGTGTGTGTGTGAGTGTGTGTTTGACACAACCGTGTCAGCAAACCAAGATGAGCAGCTCACAGGCTCCAGCCCTGCTCTGGGCTTTGTTCTAGGATGAGCTGCTGTGTGATCTTATGAGTAAACTCACGATTTTGCTGTGTGATCTTATGAGCTGATTGAGGTCGCATTGCCATGGTGCTGTTTATTTTCTCCCAGTGCAATACCACCTACCATAATCCATATGTTCTCGTGCGCTTAGGGGAAGCTTGGAAGGGCTCTGTTGTACAAATGAGCTGGACAAACTCCTGAAAGCCCAAGTACTTCATCTTGTGGTCCTGTGGCAGAACTGAGACACAAAGTGTTGGCTTCTCCTCCATACCAGCCAAAGCATCCCTCTCCCTTCCTACACCCTTTTCCCCCTCTAATCTTTCAGAGCAATATTTTCCTTGATTTGTAGTTACAATTCTTCTCTCTTCATGAGAAACAAAAATTAGTAGGAAGTGCAGTGGGTGGAGCTTGGAGTTCCTCAGTTCTAAATTTTGTGTTTTTTCCCTTCACTGACACAGACAGTCTCTTCACGCCGTTAAATGCCTGCCGGTGGCTACCGACACTTTCTCTTGAGGCATTGGTACAATTCCATTGCAGGCTCTGAAGGTTCATTTCAGTCCCTGACTGATGAGGTTCCTGGAGGTGAGGCTGGGGTTTTTTTTTGTAATCGTATTAGTTCAGCCTTGCAAAATATTACTTGCCTGAGGTGAGTAGCAGGTTTTGACGGGTGAGTAAAGCATCGTCTGTCATCGTCACAGCAAAGTGCAGGCGGGGTGGTTGTGTGAGCTCCTGAGTGTTCCAAGCAGTTCTGAGACCAGTTTAGTTGTGCTGCAAGGAGTCACGGTGGGTTTTGTGTGTTTCTGTTTAAACTGCAGCTCTGTTCCTCGCTGGTGGCACAGGAGTGCCTGGCAGATGTCACACGTCGGGTGTCAGACACCGCTGCGGAGCTCCCAGGAGACGGGGGATGCGCAGAGCTCCCGGAGCCAGCTCGCTCTGAGTGAGAGGAGCTGCTCTGCTCAGCTCCCGCCCTGTTTCGGGCCAGAAAGGTGATTTGTAAGTCAGTTATTCCCAGAACAGCACAGTATCAGATGGTTCTCTTGATGCCAGCTGCTTCCTGAATGGGATTTTGCCTCCTGGTCCATGGAAGCTTGGCCAGAAGGGCTGCAAACTCCGTGTTATTATTGATTTACAGTCTTTGGGTTTATTGCGCCATTGCGTTCCTCACCAGAGAGAGACACCGAAGTCCTCATGTCGTTGGAAATGATCCTGGCAGCACCTGAAATGGGATTTCTGTTGAAATGTTTCTCTTCCCATCAAGTCTGATGGTGTTTTTAGAAGTAGAGTGAACCCCCATCCACCCATTCAGCCTTCACACTTAGTTTGTGTGAACTTGTGCCCTTTTTTCTTCCTTTTTTTTTAATTTTTGGTCTCCTAACGAAGGTAAGGTGGATGTTAAAAGCCAAAGCTGGTTTTCTGCAGTAACAATGAGGTGGTTTCCCAAGGCTGCACTGGTTCAGGGGCAGAAGTGAGATCAAAACCTGAGTGTTTCTGACCTCTTCCTGTGGATTCCGTGTCTAAAGATAAAGCATAGAGGTCTGGGTGGGAGCCTATTAATTAGGCTCCATTATCTCTGCCAGCCTGGCAATCATTTATCATTTCCTAAATCCGAATCTGCAACTTGGAACTGAATGACTCATCTCAGTTTTGCAGTATCTTCTTTTGCCTTAATGTTTCTGAGCCTTAAAATGCTAAAGATGAAAAGAAATCACAAACTGGGACAAATGAGGAATGTTTGGGCCTGACTATGGTTTGTCAAAATGTTTCAAGTTAGTTTCTGCTCTCTTTTTAATTGCACCATTTGCTTCCTTTTATTGGGTTGTCTTGATTTTATTGTAGATTTTACTGATAGGGAGCCTTATAAGAAAAGGTGTTTCTTTATTATATTTTTCTGTGGGTTTTACTGGATTTATAAAATGCAGAGATGAGAAAGACCGATTATTTTATCAGGTTTCCTCTGGAAGTTCAGAGGAACTTCCTATAAGTTCAGGATTATTTTCTACATTGTGACTTTTGACAGTTTTCCTGGCCCTGTCTGTCCAAGTACCTTCCAAACTCCTTCTCCCAGAGGGAGCTTTGTAAATAGTCTTGGTGCTTGAGCTTCTTTATTTTTAAAGCCTGAATGCAGAGAATAACATCTAAAAGGGGATGGTTTGCCCTTGCTGAAACTGGCATCCGAACATTCGCTACAAACAAGTGTTTATAGATGTACAAGGATGTTTCAAATATTAATTATTCCATACCAGCGACACGAGGCTCATTTAGTCCAACTCCTGCCTCTCCCTGCAGCCGCGGGGGCGTGGGTGTGTTCTGGGAGCCTGAACACGGACACCGGCTGCAGAAGTTCCGCACCTGCAGGTGCTCGTTGTTTTTCTAGCACGGATTTGGGTGTTCTGGGGTCGGGGTTGGGCTTCCCCAGCTCCCCCGGCCGCAGGAGCGTTGTGAGATTGCGGCAGGAGGGAGCCCCAGCCCCGTGTGCGCCGGCTGGGGCAGAACCAGAACCGTTCATTCGTGCGCGGGAGCATCACTGCCCCGGAGACCTCTGCTCCCGCGGCGCCACGGGCACCTTCCCCGCTCCCGGGCACCGAGCTCTGTCTGGAACAGCCCTCGGAGCTTGGAGATGCTCCTTGCCCTGACCTCCTGCCGTGACACCGAGCTGTCCCGTGAGCCGCAGGAGGGGCCCCTGGAGTCTGCACCGGGATGCTGCTGCTCTTAAAAAGTTTGAGGGAAGTGAATCCTGCAGGAAGCGGGGTCCACTTAGAATTACCATTTCTGCAAAATGGGATGTTTCTCTTCGTGTTGGAATGGAAATGATGCTCTGTCTCCTTGGGGCTGCAGAGGAGGATGTGAGCCTTTCAGAAGCAAGTCCAGCACCTTTGAAGCTGTATTTAAGAAATACAAGCTTTAGATAAAGCGAGGGAAGAACATTTGGGATGAAGCTTTGATAGGGTGTGGAGGCAGGATCCCGAGGCCGGGAAGCACGCAGGAGCAGAAGACGGAGAGGGCTTCTCCACTCAACATGGAGCCCTGCTTCAGAGTGAAGCAGAGCTTTCAGACTGAGGTTTCAGTGAAGTGCAGATGGCTGAGAAAAGATCTCAGACTAATGAAGTGCTTGGAATAAAAGCTTTGGAGTAGAGCTTGCAAATGCAACCACCTTTGACTTGCCTCTCTCATTCTGGAGTTCAGTAGCTCCATAATGCAGACAGTAAAGAAGATCAAGGAGTGAGTAATCTTTGCAGCTATTTGCTCATTAGAAAGGTGGGTTTTTAGTTTTGTTTTGTTTTTTTTTGTTGGTTTTTTTTGATGCTTGGTTGCATTTGCGGGTCAGGAATAATAAAATATGCACAGTGACACTATTTAACACACTTTAATAATTTTATCTGGACCAATAAAGTGTTCCTCCATGGCCTGTGTTTTGAGCTCCAAGGATGAATCTCTGAAGTCTGCCACGTATCATTCCTTTTCCAAAGCTGTCCCGTGTGTGTCTGGAGGGGTTTTGTGGTTCTGCATCTGGATTTCCTGTGGTGTCCTCGGCAGGACAGGCCGTGTGTGGGCAGGGCTGTGCTGGGGGGTGTCACACCCTCCCTGGTCCTCAGCGGCACAGGGAGATGGGAACGGGGGTTATGGTCAGTCCATCACAGGTTGTTTCTGTCGCTGCTCAGGGAGAGGAGTCAGAGTCCTTCCCTGCTCCAGCAGGGAATTCCTCTCGTGGGAGACAGTTTTTCATGGACTTCTCCAGCGTGAGTCCATCCCAGGAGCAGCAGTTCTCCACACACTGCTGCGGCGTGGGCCGCTCCTCGCCGGGGTCAGTCCTGCAGGCTGCTCAGCGCCACTTGCTTTGCAAATCACCAATTTCCTCTGATTAAATTACTCACTGTTTCAGTAGAGCTCCTTCATAGACAATATCGCAGAGTCATTAAGGTTGGAAAAGACCTTTAAGGTCATCAAGCCAGCCAAGATGTGCCTGAGAGTACTGTTGGAGACCAGTGCTCCAAAATTAAAACATTGCAAATAAAAGGGGGTTTTCCCTACTGAGGTGGTGTGGCAACACCCAGATGATAATTCCTTCCCTCACAAGGGGATACTGAGTGTCAGTTAATGAAAGTTCGTAAAGAGCTGTGACAGAACTCATTTCCTGAAAGGTGTTTTAACAGTTTAGTTTAATAGTTGTCTTTTTCTTTGCTTCTGCAGTGCCCAGACAAGCCGTGCCCTGCTCCAATTCCCAAACCTGTGAGCAAATGGATTGCTTTGAGAATGGAAAGATTTGTACTCAGACGGGCTCCCAGCAGCACAGGGAGAGGTACAGAAATCCCAGATTTTTCCCATTTTTTGTTTGAAAGCATTTAAAGGGAACATGGTGAGTAGAATGAACCCATCAGAGCAAGCATTACAGTTCTATATCCAGGAAATCCTGCAGACACCATTCATTTCCTCAGGTCCTCAGCCCAGGCCTCCTCATTCCAAGAGGTTCAGAGATACTGGGAACACTGCAGGAATAATGTTGCACTTTTAATTTGATACTGTTTTTAATTTTGGATGTTTAATGATATCAGAGACATTCCAGATGATTGCAGAAACGGGAAATAATGGAAATCTTACTACCAGCAGTGGCTGTCAGGTGACTGAGGCTGGCAGACCTGTCAGACGTCTCCGGAGGAAGAGGAGATTGCCTCTGGATTCAGAGGATGAGGAGGAAAATGCATATGAGGATGAGGTAAATGAGGCTGCATGTACTTCTTGTAAAGAGAGCTGTGAAAAGCAGGGGCAGTTGTTTGTCTCAGAGTTCCTTGTGCAGAGCAGACTGGGCTGAGGGAGGTTGTTCTGTACCCAGGGAATGGCCTGGGTCTGGTCCTGACTGACGCCAGTGATGGGAATATCTGTTCTGAGGAGTCCCGGGGGTGAACGAACAGCTCGGGGGAACTGCAAGTCAGGAGTTCACAGGGATAAAACCACACATCTGCAGAGTACCCACACTCATGTACTGCCGTGTGACACTGAAGTGTCAAACCACGGGGTTTGTCTGGGTTTTATTACTTGCACGTACTCTCACTGCACCACCCGAAACCCGTATTACTGGTGCATAAATAGCAGTACCTCAGTCCTGAGCTGATGTTCCCTTCGGTTTCCTGCAGCCCCTGGCTCCCTCTCGGGGCCCTTTGTGCCCCCCTGTGCTCTGCTCCCACCCATCGGAGTCTTTCTGAGCCATTTTCTGTTCACTCTGGGACTGCAGGGCTCTGCACAGCAGAGCCGCTGGGGTAGGTGTTTGTGGGCACTACAGCTGCAGCTCTGCTGTCATGAGCAGTTTAACTCATCGTCTTGCTCAGCTTTTCTCTGTGATGTGGGGGAGATGTTTCAAGGGATGGATGTTTTCAGAAGTCCTTGCAGTCTCTCTCTTCCCCCTTCTCCTCGTCCTCATTAGAAACTGCCCCCTGTCCCTTCTGGGGAGTGTTTGGCAGGCAGCTTTGTATGGCACATTTTGCCTTGTTTTGGTTTGCTCTGAGAAATGACAGCCTGGGAGGAATCAAACCCGAGTTTGCAAACACACAGAAGAAACGGGAGTGACAGTCGGGCTTGGAGCGTGTCACAGGGAGACCACGTTGTCTGGTGCTCATCTGTGACAGGAGTTACTTGAAGCTTCTGCTTCCTTCAGGGCCTCGTAAATTCCTTTTTTTCCCCCGTATCCATTCCCTGGCATAGATGGATGTAAGAAAGGGAAAGGAAGAAGGAGTGTTCCAGTGAGGCTGCTGACGTGAGCAGCAAATCCTGCATTGCAGAAAGCAAATCCTCTGTATTGTAATGGAGATTTTGGTCCTGTGCTGCTCTTTAGCAGCCACATTTAAATGAACTTCAGTAGCCTGTGTGAAATAACTTGTACAGCACTCTGGGATACCAGGATCAGCGTTATCTGTGTAACATTCCCTCCTGATGTTCTTGCAGGGTTGTTCAAGAGGCAGCAATGCTGGCTAATAGTCCTGTTAGTTACCTGTTACATCCGTGTTGTACCTGCATGGTGAGATGATCAGAGGGAGGGAAAAACAATCTTGCTAAACTTCTTTTTAACGTATCTGTGTCTAGGAGAAGAATAAATCAAATAATATGAAAAGCCGCAGAAACACTAAACCAATAAAACAAGGTGAGCTAAGCTCATAGTCTCTTTTCTTTAATGTTTATAGATTTTTTTAGTAGCTATTATAAAGTGAATAATAATAAACAGAAGAGGAAAGGACAGCAGAGCTCATTTCACATTCAGAACAGCTTATTAGGTACATAACCCTCTCAGCACAGTCCGCTCCAGAGGTGTATTAGCAGGAATATCCTGGATTTGCCTGCCTGATGGGCACAGGGTGAGGGTCTGGAAGGAGTCAGCTCCACTCCGAGCTCGCTGGAGACAATAAGAATCTTTTTTCCATTGACTTTGGAGAGCTTCAGCCACAGCCTACAGTGCCAAGTAGAAAATAAATTGTGAACAATGTGATTGATTCTAGACTATGAGTTAAACGTATTATATACCTTAAATCAGCTAGTATGTAACTGGGGGGAGAGTTTTAATACATATTTTGAATGTAATTTTCTGTGTGTATGACCGTGGTTCTACCAGAATGAATCCAAGTTGTTTTCATCATCTGGGAGCTGCCTCTCTGGTAGATGCATTGTGTTATTAGGAGGTTATAAATATATGTGTGTGTATATGTGAAAAAAATCTTGTGAACTGAGCAAAAATTCACTTGGTTTTTCATTTATTTTATTTTAGGCTTATTTTAGCTGCAATTATATGCCTCTCTGTGCTGCCTGTTAGTTTATATTTAACCCCTTATTCCTCTGTGAAATGTCAGGAGGAGGAATTAATTCCCACAATTTTAAGTTACTCTGTCTTGTCCAGACTTTCCCGTGGCACCTTTCCATGGGCAGCTTGCCAGCAGTCCAGGTGCCACAGCTCATTTGACCTGTGGTACAATAAATGTTCATTTCCTGAGGAATGAACGTTTCCTATTCCTGAGGAATGAGGTTTCCCATTGCTGGAATCCCTTCCTTCCCTCAAAAGCTGAGTAACACTGCCTCTTCTGGGGTGCCACAGCAAACGTGGGAGGAGAAGGAGAAGAGAGGAGGAGGAGAGCAGGAGGCATCGGTGAGAAACGTTCATTTCCTCTTTGTTTTTGATTAATTAGTGCTTCCTGGAAAGAAGAAGGTGTGGAACTGGTCTTCCTACTTGGAAGAGGAACAGATGCCAGCTGCTCCCCAAAAGCTGTTCAGAGAGGTTGGCAGCTTTTTTCGCTCTCTTGCTCTGTTTTTCTCGGGCGGCATCACAGGACTACTGGCAGTCACAGGATCAGCAGCTCGGTGCAGGCGGGACTGGAGACCACCCTCAAGCCAGCACTTGCATTTCTGAGTTGTTTTGGTACAAGCAGGCAGTAAATGTTTGTTTTCTGCCCGGGAAACAGGCATTTGCCCTGGGGGTCTCATGGCAATCCAGGGTGTAAAAAATGCTGTTGAATCTCACAAATGAGCAGCAGCTGTTTGGATCTGCTCTGCTCTGGACCCGTGGGCTGTTGGGCAGCTTCAAGGGCTGCTGGAGAGGGACAGCCCAATGTCTGTCACATGCCCTCTGTGGCTGTACCACGGCCCTCCCAGCCTGTCCCTGTGGGAACCCCTGAGTCCCTTGGCTCGGGGAACGGTGCAGGTTGGCTCAGCCAGGAGTGCCAGGAGGGAGGGTGGGCACGGTGCCAGTCACGGTGGAGGTGCCAGAGGCTGAGTTCAGCCTTGCTGGAGCTGCCTCTGCACCTCGGTGAAGTGTGCAGCTCCCCGTGAGCTCGTCGGAGCCCAGGGCTGGTGGTCCTTCCAGAGGGAGCTCAGAAGGAAGGTCTGGCCCTGCCCTGGGTCATTTGCAATCCCAGTTCAGGTTGCCTTTAAACTTTTACTGTATTTCAACTGTTTCACTTGGATTAAGACCGCAGATACATGAAAAACACAAATGCTTTCTGGAGTAACTGTAGAACTGGGCTGCAGATCAAGTCTGCCTTGTCCCTTTCACCATTTGAAGATGACAAGTTACCTTTGGGGAAAGTCTGGACTGACACGAAGTGACTGCAGCTTTCCCAGCTCTTTGGTTCTGCATCGAGCTGGGAAGGGGATTCTTTTGTGTTTGAGAAGAGCTCATTTCTGCATCTGCTCAAAGATGTGTTCATAGCTAATTGCAACAGTTTGGTGTTTTTGAGAGGTTTATTAGCATAACGAGTAAATGTGGAATACTGTGATGGCACTGTTACTGACCCCTGAGCCTGCACCTGTCTGTTGGAGCAGCAATCACTTGGGGATGGATTTTCTTCTCTGAGTTGAACATTTGAAGCCTGAAATACAAAAATATGAAGCCTTAAGTATCTGATGACTGCTCTGCAATAGATTTTGTCCTTAGGAATTAAAAACAAATGTTTCTTCCCCCCTCACAGTATCAATCATTCCCGCAAGGCCGAAATGGATTTAAAGTTGGAATGAAATTGGAAGGGGTGGATCCTGAGCACCCCTCTCGATTCTGTGTTCTCACAGTGGCTGAGGTAGTTGCTTTTCTTGCTTTGACTCCAAAAGTCCCATGTACCTTTAGATTTTTTTTCAATAAAAAGTAGAAACATAAGAGTAATAGTACTTTAATTAGTTAATTAATGGTAGGAGTTCAAGGTGACACTGAAGGAATGGTGTTATGTGATTAAGGATCTTTGTCTGAAATCCTACTGGCAGGTTTTTGCACTTGTAACTAAGAATAGCAAACCTGTTAGTTGCCTGTAGTGAACAAATACGAAAAAGAACAATGCCATGAGGCCCTAAGATTTAGTAAATATAAATAAGTCAGAATGCTTTTATGCAGCTTCATTTGTGTGAAATCTGGGTTGATCTGGTATAGGCATAAAAGTTCTGGGGCTGCTTTTGCACCCCAGGAAGGCGTGCATGGCATGGAGCAGGAGCCCAGGGAGGTTCCACTGCCCAGTTCTGTTTCCAGCTGTTTGAAAAGGGAAAGAGGAAACTGGGAGAGCAAATGGGTTAAAGTGCAACTAGACTTTCTGAGGAATAAACGAGGTCCTAATTTACTTTCTCTGTAAGTGCAAATATGAGAGGGTGTTTTATTAGTGATTTTCTTTCTTCTCTGTGACCCTTGGTGATGATCAGAGCTTCTCTCGCGGTAGGTGCAGGGGTTCAGGATGCGGCTGCACTTCGATGGTTACCCAGAGTGCTACGACTTCTGGGCTAATGCTGATTCCTCAGACATCCATCCTGTGGGCTGGTGTGAAAAAACAAGCCATAAGCTGCTCCCTCCTAAAGGTATGGAAGAAAATAGAGTGCTGTACAAGAAACCATAAATTCTGCTAAGGACTAGGTGTCCTGGCTCTGCATATTTCATTTTTAGTGTGATTTCGTCGTGGAACTCGATCTGAGGGGCTAAAGGGAAGAGGTTTAACTAACACAGTGACTCACAAAAGAGCAAAATACCTTCTCTATGATGTTCCCAAAGATTGACGTTGTTAGTCACATTAGAAACTCTGGATTGGATGTCTCTCTGGGCTTCAGAACTTGATTCTTTCCTGCGTTCAGTTCTTTCCTGCATTCAATTTCCTGGAAACATTTGAAGGTTGAGATTAATGATTGGCCATTATGGTGAAAAAGAGAGAGCTGGTTTAGCTGAAATGCACAGCCCCTGGAGATCATAGCAGGGCAGTTATCATGCAAAGTTCATATTCTTTCCAGGTAATTTCCATTTCTGAAAAACCCACCGGAATGTACCAGGGCCATGTAAAACAATCTTTTTCTCTCTCTTCCTAGGTTTCAAGGAAGGGGAATTTAATTGGACTTCCTATCTGAAGAACTGCAAAGCTCAAGCAGCTCCAAAAAGCCTTTTTAAGACCCTCAGCAGTGTAAGTGGTGATATGGAATAGAAGGGGTTTCAGTAGGTCTGGTGCGAAGTGAGTTTTGACCAGAATATTTATGTGGTTTTAATATGCTCATGTCAGAGGTACAACCACGGTACAATCAGATGCAAACTACTTCCCGCTGCGTTTTATTTTTAAGAAGGAAAACTGCTACAATTTTTCTTCCTTTCCCCAGTCACTGACTTTCTGGAGAAAGGATTTGTATTTCCCTTCCACCTTAATGCTGGAGGAAAAGATTTACTGAACCATTTATTAAATATATTACAACCGTCTGTTTTGCTGTGCCCCTACAGTCGAGATATTTGTGTCACTTTCCTCTAATTTAATCATTTCCAAAATAATTTCGGGTTTCCAGCAGCATGCTCATGTGTGCCATGGGATTAATATGGGGCCGTGGATCTTGAGCATTTGTCATCCTTCCCCCACTTGTGCTTCCTCGGTGGTTGTTAACCTCAGTTCCCTGAAATCCTCGGTCCCATTTCATGTGATGACACCAAGCCTGTGGGCTGGTGGATTGGAAGCCGCACATGGACAATCCCTGACTCCAGCAGGATCAGGGCCCAGCTCTGCCCTGCTTCCCACTCAGTCCCTTCTCCTTGAAGACTCTCCTGACTTTTCCACCAGTAAAACAGGATGGGCAGTGCTCGTTGTCCTCAGCAAATCACTGCAAGGGGTCTCAGCCGGGGGGTCTGCAGTGGTGGGTGTACCTGGAAATGCTGGGTTTTGAGCCACATGAGCTCTGTTTTAGCAGCAGTTACAGTCATTGCCAGCAGCCATGGAAATCCTGTCTGCAGACCTCTTGGCAGTAACTGTAGCGTGCTTTGGTCTGTGGGTTTTGGGGCCAAAGGAGTTTATAAGGGGGGTTTCAATGGTTTGACCAAGAACGTGGCTGATTTCCCTTTCCTGGTGTCCTGTTCCTCAGCCTGTCACGCCGTCTGGGTTTCGTCTGGGAATGAAACTGGAGGCAGTGGACAAGAAGAATCCGTCGCTGGTTTGTGTCGCCACCGTCACGGACATGGTGGAAAACCGGCTGCTGATCCACTTCGATAACTGGGATGAGAGCTACGACTACTGGTAAAAGATTCTGTTTCTGATACGTGTCTGCAGCTAGACTGGCTTTGTTCTGCTCTTTGTCTACGGGTAATAGCTGAGGTTTTAAATGCAGGCACTAAAGTTGGGATCTTACATCAGTTTTCAGGCATCTGAGTGATTACTTGGGGTTTTCACGAAGAGCCAGGTGCCCAGTAGTTCCCTTCCCGTTTGGACAGCTCAGTGCAGAGCCAGTGGGGGTGGCCTGAGCTGTCTGGGAAGCATTGGAGTAAGAAAACTCCTTGTGGTGCCTGCAGGGGCTCCAGGAGAGCTGGAGAGGGACTGGGGACAAGGCCTGGAGGGACAGGACCCAGGGAATGGCTTCCCAGTGCCAGAGGGCAGGGCTGGGTGGGATCTTGGGCAGGAATTGTTCCCGGGGAGGGGGGGGAGGGGCTGGGATGGAATTCCCAGAGCAGCTGTGGCTGCCCCTGGATCCCTGGCAGTGCCCAAGGCCAGGCTGGGCACTGGGGCTGGGAGCAGCCTGGGACAGTGGGAGGTGTCCCTGCCAGGGCAGGGGTGGCACTGGGTGGGATTTAAGGTCTCTCCCAACCAAACCATGGCAAGATCTTTCTTTGTATTTCCCTTTCTTTTGGGACAGCTTGAATGCCTTGAAAACCCGGTGTTACACATTCTAACGAGGTAGTGCTTGTCTTCTACACCGTGATCACACCCACTGAAAGCATCTGCTCCCCCAGCAAACGCCTATCAGACAGTGTTTGAAATCCTGCCTTTCTTTTTGCTTTCCATCTGACTGGTGCCAACTTTCCCTCTTTGATTCAGGTGTGAAACGAGCAGCCCATATATCCGTCCTGTCGGCTACTGCCAAGAAACTGGAACCCCACTGACAACGCCACCTGGTAGGTTGCAAGTGAGACTGACTTCCTGCCTCAGCCAAAAAACCTGCAAACTGTATCTTCCACATAATTACATGTTTGCAAGTTCCAGGCTCGCTTCAGAACTCTTTACTGCCTGAACAATATTATTGTTCCTGCTTTTTGCCAGTGCAATTTGTGTTGTTTCATAGTTCTCTCAAGAAATGGAACAGGATTTGGTAATTTATAATTGAACTTGATTTTAGAAGGGAAAAAGTGAGAAGGATTTCCAGCATTTCCTTCAAGGTGAGCTGGGAGAAAAAGGGATCAGTATCATGATTTCCTAGATGGAATTTCTGGAAATCACAGAATCACAGAACCCTGTGAGCTGGAAGGACCCACAGGAATCATTGAGTCCAACCCTCAAGTGAATGGCCCATACAGGGATTGAGCTACAGCCTTGGCATTATTAGCACCATGCTCTGATGATTTCCTAGATGGAATTTCTGGACTAAGTGAAGCCACATCTCTTTCTGCTGGGCTGGAATTTGGTAACATGAAGAGAATGTTGGCAAATGAGAGAGGACAGAACGTACAGGGAAACCAGTGTTGTTTTCAGGCCTTGGGAGTGCTCATTCACCTTAAAAATAGCAAACATATAAAAATGAAGCCTGACATTTGTCAGACTGACAGCCCTGGAGCAAGAATTCCTGCGTTTCCTGCGTTCCAGGTTCAGCGGAGCGGGAAGCCCTGCACGGTCCCTCTGCACGGGTGGGATTGGCCTCAGTGCCTTTGCTGCAGGTGTAGAAGGGGTTGTGAACGTTCCCTCTCAGCAGCACCACATCTGCCCCTGCTCCTGAGGGGTCGGCAGGGCTGGGCTCTGCGGTTCTCTGCTCACATCAGGATTTCCTGTGCCCCCAGCAAAACCTGCAGCCAGTTCTGGTGTCTCTGCTGAGGGACTTCAGCGCAGCGGTTTGCAGACCGTGCTCTGCATTTAGTCACTGCACCCTCCTGCCAAAAGGAGCCCGTCCTGGGGGTAAAAACTACTGAAATAGAAAGAGGAAAATAGCAGAGCAGTTTCTGAAATGTAATTGGGAGGGAGAGACATCCCAGTGTTGTTAGAGCAGCACACCCAGGGAGCCTTTTCTCTCCAGGCTGCTGGTTTCACTCAGGGCGAGTGGGCAGCAGGAGAGGAGAAGGTTCTACAGTCTTACAGGCACTCACACATAGAGCAGTTAATCAAACAGGAAATTAATTTAGTGATGGCACTGCACATCACAGCATCCTCTGACTGACTCCTAGTGGGAGCTTTCTCTAGAGAACAAGAATTTATTAAGCTGTACAGAAATGAACTCGCCAGGGTTCAAGCCCAGTCCAAAACTGGGGCACTGGCAGAGCTGCTCTGGGTGCTGGAGGTGGTGGGTAGGAGCAAACAGGCCACTCCCAGCACCATCCACTGTAAGAGATAATTACAGTGTCCCAGAGCTGCCTCTTTGCAGTTTGTAACAATAAATGTGGGGTTTTTCTTACCTAAATGTTAATTCTCTGTTTTTTCAGGATACAGGGATTCCAAAGGCTTCTCATGGGAGAAATACTTGGAAGAAACTAATTCCCAAGCAGCCCCAGCAAGAGCCTTTAAACTGGTGGGTGAATCTCTTTGATTGTTCTTGCTCAGGTGCTGTTACCCACCCTTTTTTTGCTGGAGGCTTTATTTGAGGGTGGTTCTCCTCAAACTGTGGTTTACTTTAAGATCGTGGTTTACTTTAAGATCATCTCAGTGCTGCTAAAACAAAAACACACAGCAAAATACAAGATTTTTTTTTTTTTTTAATGCTATGGAGAGCTGGCTTGGAAAGGATTTTAGACTAAATATCTTCAGTGGCTCCATTAGCAGATTTAAGGGAAGAGCCTTCAGTCCACTCAGGTAACTGTGGCTCCAGAGGAATGTGGGAAGTGCCTCACAGAGGGCACAGAGAGGAGAAAGAGTGCAGTCATCTGGCGTCCCCTCCACATGAAGTTTGAAAAACCTCTCTGAAATTCACCTTGCAATCGTGCAAATCCATGTTTCCCTGGCTGGTGAGGCTGGAATCAAGGTAGAGGAGTTCATATCAGGGGTTTACGTGTGCTCATACAGATCTTAGTCCTTCTGGGGAGGAGCCAGCTGTGCCCTCCACAGAAATAAATGTATTAACAGATGAAAGAGCATCTCTGCCAAACCCCTGGCTGCACTGCAACCACGCTGCAGGCTCAGTGTGAAGGTGCTTCTCTCAACCTTGGGATTGTGAGCTTTTGTTTCTTTCATTGCAGTTCGGTGTGTTTATCTGGAATCTCACCGTGAGCAGAAACAAAACCAAAACCTTTTAAATAACTGTACTTTTAAATTGTTTTTTGTTTCCTTCCACGCTGCTGGCTCACCTTGCTAAACTTTGCAGTATGTTTAGCAACTCCTCCATGCCACTGTGACAGTCGTCTTGGTTCCTTTTGCTGAAGTGGAGTTGCAGGTTAATACCTGCTGCCCTCCCATGTATTTTTGTGGAAAGGTCTTTGGGACTGAGGAGGAAAAGCAATCAGGGAGGCCTCAGATAAGAGAGGCAGAAATCCAGCCAGACAGGTTTGATAATTGCCAGATTTCAGTGGTGTCCACGTGAGGTTGGTGCAGGTGCAAGGTGGTGTCAGGGAGGTGGAAGAGGTTTTTGGCTCTTTAGAGAACTGTGAGGCTTGAACTGGAGTTAGCTGCAGCACAGTGGAACTCCAGAACATCCCTGGGACCGAGGTTTCCCGTAGCTGGGAAGCGCCTGGGAGCCAGTGGGCAGGATGAGGAGCGAAGCCTGTCGGTGGGACGCAGCCCCCGAGGGTGGACTAAGCCTTTCTGAGCTCCTAAAGTCCCAATAGAGCTGGAAAATGAGAACTTTAAACTCCCAGCCCAAGTCCTCAATAATCTGCCATTGTGGCTTCCCTCAGATTTTCAGGGTCTAAAATGTGGTGAGAAATGTCACCTGAACACGAGGGCTTTGCTCAGGACAGAATACTGCCCTGTTCAGTACTGAGAACTCCCTTTTTTGGATTCTTTCAAGGCGTCTTCCCAAGGGAGATGCAGCTGCCCTGTCTGCCTCCTTTCCTGTTTCCAGACATTTCTGCAGCCATTGTTCTGCTCCTTCAGGTGTCAGGCTTTGAGAGAACAGTGGAAGGAGCAATTCTGGCTCTCATGAAACTCCAGAGTGCAAATTAGCATCTAAAACTGTGTTTCAAAAATGAGACAGAAAAGAAAAGGTATTTGATATATCAACAGTTAATATAACTCTTTCAAGATCAAACCTCGTTCTTTTTCTGGCTTGGTTGGACTGAAATGCAAATAAATGGCAAAGCTATTGATTTTTTAAAAATTATTATTATTATTCCAGCTAGCAATTACAGGAAATCAGTACATAAAAATGCGGGTTGAGAGCCAGAACAGGCATTTCTCACTGAATTAGCTTTTAACAATTTTAAAGAGCTGTCTTACGTAGTCTGGAGACACAGGTCATCAGCACAAATAGCAGGTCTTGGGTCTGGATTTCTGCCTTCTCCACCCAAAAACTCAGGAGACAGCTCCAATGTAAGCATTGCTATTTCAGCCCATCCTCTTGGGCTGGCAATTCCAAAACATTCATAAGCTATTGCCAGAAGGGCAGCAACCCTTCAGCAAGGCTTAAACAAAGAGCCTGGCTCCTCTTCTGGGCAGGATTTGGACCAGCTCCTTCTTCAGGGAGGACAGACAAGGTTGGCTGGTTCAGTCAGGTGCTCTTGCAGATAAAAGCAGTTTAGATGGTCTGTTCTCTGGTGTGCCCGGTGTCTGACAGCCCACGGATTGCTGTCTGTGTCGGGTGAAATGATCCAAGAGGAGCTTCAGGTTTGGAGTTAAACCCCTCAGCTCAGGGGTGCATCTCCTTCCTGCCCCCAGCCACTGGCAGTAAAAAGGGTGAGGAAGATTGGGAGGGAAGAGTGATTATAATAATTTCCTTAGCCTGGTCATGTTGAAATAGCCAATTTATCATTTCTTGCTGAAATCCTGACCTCTGTGTGCAGAAGTGAAGAGGGACATGTTTTGGATGAGCATCCCTAACCCCCAGCTGAGGAGCTCAGAGGAGGAATCTGCAGTCAGACAAATGGAAACATTGGTAGAAGCTGTCTGTGTCTCAGAGGTTACATAGGGTGCTGCAAAGGGCACACATCAGGCCAAAGGACATTCTGGAGTTTTCCCAAACTTTTCGGGGTTTGAGGAGCAGGGTGAGTGAGCCGCTGCAGGGGGAGGCTCCAGGGCCGGAGCTGCTCTGAGTCCCAGCACGGCAGCTCCCAGCAGCTGTTCACGAGCACACAGGTGTTGCCGTAAGGAGCAGGGGGGACCTGTGTGGTGAGGGTGACTGTGACAGCCAGGAGCTGTGGCTGATGCCAGGGGGGATGGAGGGTAGTGAAGAGAGACTTCACCCAGTGGCGAGTTCAGATGTGAAAAGTGGGGACCTGGCCACTGTCCCTGCTGGTGTGAGATCCCAGAATAGTCAGGGTTGGAAGAGAGGCTGGAGATCATCCATTCCACCCCCTGCCAAGGCAGAGTCACCCAGAGCAGGTGGCACGGGTGGGTTTGGAATTCTGCATCCAGGTGGGTTTGGAATGTCGCCAGAGTGGGAGACTCCAGACCTTCCCTGGGCAGCTGTTCAGTGCTCTGCCGCCCTCCATGGAAAGTTCTTCCTCACGCTGGGGTCTTGTGTTTTAGTTTAGGGCCATTGCTTCTTTTCCTGTCACTGGGCCCCGCTGGAGAGTTTGGCACCATCCTCTGACACCTGCCCTGGAGATATGCATATGTACTGCTGAGATGCCCTCTCAGTCTCCTCTTCTCTAGAAGCCAGGTCCCTGCTGCGTGGGAGGTTTGCTGGCAGGCTGGGGAGGCCGTGTCAGTGGAGCTCGTGGTGGTCCCTGGCCTTTTGTCCACGAGGGAAGGGCCTCTTGCCCTGGCTGGGACAGCTCCTCTGTGCTGAGCCACCTCAGGCTGCTCTCCAGCAGTTTGGGGCTGCTGACAAACACTCAGCTCAGCCCTCTTGGGAGCTCTGATTTTAACCTCTTGGAAGCTCTGATTTTAGCCTCTGAACAGTCTGCCATGTGAGATAACCCAAAGCTCCAAAGGCAGCTCAGGCTGGATGGAAACCGGAGCACATTTCATTCAGAGCAGGTACCAGCTCTGAACTCCAAGGCTTTTTAGCATTCTGCTGACAACCCTCTCTTCCAGCGTCCTCCTCACGGATTCCAGGTTAATACGAAGTTAGAGGCTGTGGACAGACGAAATCCCATCCTGATAAGAGTGGCAACAATCGTTGACAAAGACAACCATCGAGTTAAGGTATGACCTTGCGCCCGAGGGCACAGCCGGTGCTGGGAACGCCGGGATGGGCAGCGCAGGGAAAACAACCCTGGGAACGAGGAGCAGCAAACAACAGCCTGGCAGCTGCTGTGGCCTCCGGGCCTGCCCGACTGGAAATGGTTCCTGTTGCTTTGTTTTGCTGGAATCTGATGGAAATTGGCCTGGTGTTAGTTACTGTTCTAATGTAACTGTTCTGAACTAACACTTGGCAGTGTGATGTCCCATCTCTCGGCATTTTCCATGTGATCTCCGTGACTGATGGCAGCATGAGTGTTCTGCTGGGGGAAGCTGCCTGACCGGGGTTTTTTTCCTACCAAGAAAGGAAAACCCAAAGCAGTTTAAACCCTGGTACACGTGGGAAGTGGCCTCATTCTCCAGTATGAATTTGTCACATAAATGCATTTTAACTTAGTCTCTTCATCCAAACGTTTTGCCAAAATAATCTGTTGTGCTTTGGCTTCTGAGGAATTAAATATGAGCCAGCTAAAGTGGAGGCTGCACTGATGGAGACTCGGTGGCCACAGGTCTCCTTCCCAAAGGATGATAACGTGGGCAGGAGTGGAGTTCACTCCCCGTTATCTGGTTGATTCTCAGTCTCATTGCTGTGAACAAAAGCCAAGCTCTGCCAGTCCATAGTGGCATGAAACTCAGTTAATGCATTTAAACTTTGCTGGATGAACAACCCAGCAGCCTTTAAACGCCAGGGATCCTCAGTCTCTGTTAACCTGACCTGGATCTGAGCTGACTATGACCAGTCTCTTCATCAGCAGAAAATTGTAGCTCGTTCCCTACAAAACTCACCAAACTTGTTGTCTTTTATAGTGTTTTGGGATCATCAGAAAACAAAGCAATTAAATAAGCGTTTGTGTTTGCATAGCTTTGGACTTGGGCTGTTACAGCACCCCGGGGGCTGTGGGGTGACAGACTGTGCCACCAGAACCTGGTTGTTCTGTAAAACACAGGTGCAGGAAAACAAAGAGTTACACTGAGCACAGGGATGACTGTGCCTGGCTGAAAGATTGATCTGAAAGACTGAATGAATCAGCCCCAAGCTGAGCAAGGTGAAACAAAGGGGGAAGTTAACATAAAAGCTGAGTCATGCCCTGATCTGTGTCTTTCCCTGAGACTTCTGCTTCTTTCAGATACATTTTGATGGCTGGGACCATCACTACGATTTCTGGGTGGACGCAGACAGCCCTGACATCCATCCCGTGGGCTGGTGTGACAAAACCGGGCACGCTCTGCAAGTCCCTCTAGGTAAATACGAGACACCCTGTTGTTACCCTGGGTGATTTCCTAACAGCAGTCTGCTCCTCGCATGCAAATCTGTTTTAACTTTATTTTTTTCCTATCACCAGGTGCTGAAGACCCAGAGGGAGCAGTGGGGCAGGCGTGTCCTACTCCAGGCTGCCAGGGCATCGGGCACGTGCGGGGCCCCCGATACGGAACACATTACACGTACGTGGATGAGTGCTGTTAGTAACCATAATAATGATAATAATGATAATAATAATGCACCAAGCAACTGCACTGCACTGGAATGATCTCAGGGTGGTTATTCTGGAGATAGTTGTAACTGAAATCGCAGCTCCCTCTTGTGTCTAAGCGGGCTGTTGGATCATAATTTCTGTTTATACCACTATAATCATTACAGCTGCAATGCAAGCAGAGTCATTCACTCCGATTTCTACATTCCAGCAGTACTGAAGGAGTTCTTTTTGTGAAATAATATACCCAAGAACAGCATGCAAGGAGACAGTTAGAGAGGAGAGGGCACGGCTAGGATGTTAAAGTGAGGAGAGGTCGCTCATGTTTTGTGCTCTGCCTTTTGATTTCTTGTGTGTTCTTGGAAGGAATTTACTTTTTCTCAAGTAAATTCTTTCAAGAGCAAGAAAACAATCTCAGGTGGGAGGTCTGAAGACCTGGTAGTTATAACGTAGTAAAGGGCTTTGAATTTTCCAGACTGAAAGTTGCAGAACTCTGTTGATTCAGGAAATGTTGTTCAGATAAGCAGGTTACAGAGGATGAGCTCTTCTTGCCCTCTGAGGTGACTCTGACAACGACTTTGGTTTTTAATTCTGCCGTGTAGTCCCCTGCTTTCCCCCACCCAGAGCTGGGTAACAGCACCTCCCGAGAGTTTGTGACCTCATTTTTTCTGGGTTTGTGATGGATTTCTCTGCCTGAGGCAGGGAAGTCTGTATGACTGTAAAGCCTTCATTGCCCTCTCTCTCTGTTTTTGTTCCTCTGTCACAGCTTAGTTGGCTGCCCATACTCAGATGTGAACCTCAGCAGAGAGAACCTGTTACAGGACCGGCTGAGCGGGGAGAGACCTTCCCCTGGGAACAGCATGCAGAAAGCCAGGAGGCTGGAGACCCCTGCCCCACTGCTGGGAGCAGGGGAGTCTTCTCAGGGGGACTCCTCACAGTCCAGGTGAGCTGGATTTTACTCTTGGCCAGGTCCTGGGGAGCAAAACCATTTACCAGGATGAAAACCACCGGAATTGGCAGAGAAGCAGCAGAGCATTGAGTTCATCTGTCTGTAATATTGACCCGTGCCCCAGACACTCTTAACACAGAGCAGTGCACTTTTATACCCTCGTATGCCTTAATAGGTTTCTTGATTCCTTAATCCTGGTGCTCTGGTCACATTCCAACAAAGGAAATTGCATTCTGTCTCCATAAATTTTTCCTTGCTGTTTCAATTTAAAATAGATTCTTTTCCTTCGTTTCCTGTCCTAAAACTGTCAAGCCAAGGTTGTTTTGCACTATTAAACTGTAGCTGTGATCCACCCCGGGTCCGCTGAGCACTGTGTGTGTATCACTTAGCAGCAAACAAGCTGAGCTCTCTCAGATACTTTGTTTTCTTAGAAGAAAATCTCGCAATTGAGCAGCGTTGAAGGAAACTGAATCATTTTTAGTCTTCACACATCCAGTCTCACTAGGGCAAACTCCAGCAATACTTCAGTTCTTTGTTGTATGTGAAGGCTTATCTATATTTTAGGGGTCATCTATTTGTTTAGATTTATAACATTTTCAAGATCTGTATGTCCAGAAAAAAGGAATGAATGCTTCTTTCTCCTCCCTGGCCTTCACGGCCAAATTGCTTCCTCCCATCCCAAAACTATGCCGGCATCTTCGTTCCCTAATTTCCTCACCAAAACTGATTGCATTTCAGTGGCACTGCTACCATTAAGCTCTCTCAGGAGATTTGGGACTCTCACAGAATAAATGGCATTCTAGAATTGTAATATATTTATTTTCTTCTAAGTATTTCCTTTCCTGATAGTGGGAGGTCTGAATTCAGCCTGTAAATCTGGTACCACCACGCTGCTTGTCCTTCCTTGGCCAACTCTGTAGCTCAGCGTATGCATCAAACTTGGTCATGGAAACTCCTAAATGTTACCCAGAGGTATCAAGATTCAGAAATCTTAAATCTCTTGCTTTTACCATAACACAGTGGTTTCCTGTAGCTGCTGGGATCAGAGCCTGAGTCCACAGAGGCTGATTTATTTCACATAAACTCTCTCAATCCGTGCAGAAGAGGAACAAAGCACTTTGTACTCACGGAGGGGAGAGGGAAGTTCTGCCACAAGGTGGTGGTTGTTGCTCTCACTTGCCAGGAGCAGCCAGCTCTGCTCTCCTGTGGGAAAAGGGAACAGGGGATGTCAGCTCAGCTACTGTCACTTATCTGTCTTTCCAGAAAATCTGCACCAGACAGTGAAAAGTGGTGTCAAAGCAGCATCCACACTCCGTCAGAGCAGTTGGAAAACAGTCAGGAGAGAGACTGGAGAGAGGAGGATTCCTCTGCAGACATCAAAGCCGCACCAAAAACGTAAACAAGATTTTTGTGATGTATTTTCGTGCGTTAAGAGTTGTGTTCCTGGATGCTGCTGCCGTATCTGAAATAAAGATACAAATAACAAACAGCCCAATTTGATCAGAGTTTTGCAGCAGTGGTTTAGAGTGACAGGGTAAATCTCCTGCCTTCCCCCTGGTGTTTTGGGCCCTCTCTTTCCTGCAGTAAGCTCAGATCTGAGTTCTGGCCGTGAATTTATTAGAACAACCCTTAGCTCAGAGAGAAGTCAGGGATGGAGCTACTGCTTGTTTTAAGAGGAAAAAGTTTTTAGTTTCTATAAATCCCTTTAATCTCTGTATAGAGGAGAAATTACATCCATTTCTGTATCTTCTGAAATGTTTTGTAATTGTTGCTTTCAGGCTTGGGTGCTCACATGCCTATATCAAGTTTCAGCTGGTGAAACAGGAAAGCAATGGGAAAGGTTGGTTAAATTTTATTCCTTTTTTTCTCTGTGTGTGCCTATCTCTGCAATATCCCCACAGTCACGAGGAGCATTCAGAACTTCACAGCTTTTTTTTGTCTTTGATTCCACAGTCAAGAGAAAGCACAAGCTGGAGGTGATGGCAATGGTAGATTTTCTTCCTTTAAAATGAGGAGAAAGGGTAAAATTACTTAGAAGTGAAAGGTTTAATACTTTGTAGAGTGGAGCCTCGTATTCATTAACTGAGAAGACAAGGTTGCACTGGTTTTTGTGCCGCTGCAAACTCCTGTCTAGTGACAAGGGGTTCCAAAGTCTGTGACCTGTGTCAGGCTGTGACAGAGCCAGCACAGGGGTCAAGGCAGACTTGCTCAAAACTTAGCAGATAGTTTAGGTTTCATCAACCCCTTTTTTTTAGACCCTCATGGGTATTCAGAAACATGTTCTGAATCACTGGAGGACTTTTTAAATGTTCTCTTAAGGATGAAAAAGAAAATGAAAAGCTAAATGGAAAAACAGTGTGTTTTTTTTCCTGGTACATGACAGGTTAAGTTTTCAGAACAGCTTTCTGCTATCACTTTAGCAAACCATATGCTTAACTTTCAGATTTACTATAAAAAGCCATTTCAGAGAACGGAGCTGACCAGGCTTTTAGGAGGATTTAACATGGTAATAAGTCTCCAATCAAAAATAGCTAAGCAGGCACAAACTGGGACAGGTGCCTGGATTTTTTTTTTTTTTTTAACTACTCATTTTTACCTAGTGCTGAGTTCTGCAGTCAGAGCTGAGGGCTCTGCCAGCTCCAAGCTGCAGTTGCAGCTGGCAGGGAAAGCTGCCCACTCTCCCTTCACATTCACCTTCCACGGAGTGATGGAAGTCGGGGGAGGGAAATGCTGCAATAATCCGCTGACCTGTAATTTCACAGTTACCCAGAGCTTTCCTCCCAGCTGCGTTTGAACTGTGAGATCACTGCTTCTTCCTCAGAGGGAAAGTCACTTCTTTAGGTCATGGTTGGGGTGCTTAGTCCAAGGATTTGGGCTGAGTGGAGAAAAAGAATTGGTCTGAGATGGAAGCGGTGCCCACCCAGCAGGGATGTGGCAGTGGGGGAAACCTTGGGCACGAGTGGGACCTCCTGGAGCAGGAGGTGGGGACAAGAGCAGCTGCTGTCTGTCCCCACCACTGCGGCAGGGAGGCAGGGGAGGAGAGGGTGACAGCCCTCTCAGGAGCAGTGTCCTGTGCCCTCTCGTCACCAGGAGCTCCTGAACTGAGCGCTTCTTACTCAGACTTTCTTTATCCTCCCTCGGTGTCACTGTTAGAA
Organism: Gymnorhina tibicen; assembly: GCA_013399875.1. NCBI lineage: Eukaryota > Metazoa > Chordata > Aves > Passeriformes > Artamidae > Gymnorhina > Gymnorhina tibicen. The sequence continues at coordinate 267,572 of VXAZ01008977.1, read as the reverse complement.
ATTTGGTGTATTTGATGCTTGTCCTTTAGGGATGTGGAGATGAGCTGAGGGGACTCTGGCGCCAGGGCAGTGACTGTTCTCTAGGACAGGCTTTACCTCCGCGGCTGGGGGGAGCTGGCAAACCGCGGCAATCGCTTTTTCTTTGTGTTTCGGCCCTTTTCCTGTGCGCCTTGCACGCAGGGACTGCTCACCCGCACACCTCACAGCCCGGCCCGCTGCCCAGCACAGCGGCACACGGAGCGCTCCCGAGGGCCGGGATACGGGGATGCTGTGGGGATACAGCGGGGATACAGCGGGAATGCTGTGGGAATGCTGCGGGGATACAGCAGGGATACAACGGGAATGCTGCGGGAATGCTGTGGGGATACAGCAGGGATACTGCGGGAATGCTGTGGGGATACAGTGGGAATGCTGCAGGGATACAGGGGGAATGCTGTGGGAATGCTGCGAGGATACAGTGGGAATGCTGCAGGGATACAGGGGGAATGCTGTGGGAATGCTGCGAGGATACAGTGGGAATGCTGCAGGGATGCAGAGGGAATGCTGTGGGAATGCTGCGAGGATACAGTGGGAATGCTGCAGGGATACAGTGGGAACGCTGCAGGGATACAGCGGGAATGCTGTGGGGATATAGCAGGGATACAGTGGAAACGCTGCAGGGATACAGCGGGAATGCCGCAGGGATGCCGCGGGATGGCGCTGGGCAGCCTGCAGGCCGGGGTCGGGGCAGCCCCCAGCCGCTGTAAACCAGGGGAGAGTTTCCAGCCTGTTCCCATCCTCTGCCCGGCTTCCTGTTGTATAAGCAGCACGTCCCTGCAGGACCATGACTCTGCACTGCTCCAGTGATCTCATTAGGGAGGGGTGATTTCTTCCTCCTGTTCTTGCCTTGGTTTTCAGAGCTTCCGTCACTTGACACATGAGGAGGGAGTTGATGTCTGGAGGTACCTTGAGCGCTCCTGGCCCGGGAGTCTCCTGGGGAGTGAGCCCAGGCCATGCTGGCAGCACAGAGCTCTGGCTACAGCTGGGGCTGGAACGGTGCCATCAGTTCCCAGCCGAGGATGCTGTTACCAGAACTCCTCCACCTTGTCAATAAAACGCTGCAAACATCTTCTCTCTTAGCAGCATGACATCATTTTCCAGGGAAGAAGCTAACGATAAAGCCTCCAGCCTGGCAATCTTATCTTTTTTTTTTCCTTTCTCCTGCTCGGGAGGGTGGGGAGAACGCCCTGAGAGCTCAGTGTGCCACACAGTAGCCGTGCCTGGCTCTGCTCACCCTGCCTTGCTTTCCCCTCCAGGCTGTGACCCTTCCTCCTGCTTTGTTGTACTTGCTCCTACTTGAAGCCTGGCTCTGACTTGTCTCGTTTTCTTTTCCAGGCCCTGATTTGGATCTCCAGCAGGCCCTCCACCAGTCTATCTTCATGCCTTCCCTGGCCTCTAACCCGACCCACCGCCTCCATCTCTTCTGGGAGCAGCACTGCAGGCTCTTGCCAGAGGTCTCGGGCCTGACGGCCAAACAAGTTGCCAAATGGACTGTGGAAGAGGTGAGTTACCTGTTCCCTGCTCCGCTCCCCCCTGGCTGCAGGAATGCCAGAGCTCACTGGGAGACATCTTTATTTCCTTCCCTTTCCCAGGCAGTGCTCCTCTGTCTGCTGTGAGTGTGCCACAGCTGACTCAGCTGGAAGTTAGACCCAGGACCCTGTTAACCCTCTGCTGTCCACAGCTTATTGCCCTCAATAGGATTCCCTCCCTCCCTCTGTTTATTTACCCCTCAATCTCCCAGTCCTCAGGCCTGAAGCATCATCCTGACAGCAGATTCCCTTCCTCTGGTCTCCCTCCCCCTCTCCTGTGACTTTGCTGCTGATTCAGTTTTACAGTGCAGAGAATTCCAAACTGCACTGTGCATGCCCACTCCTCCTGCGTCTCCCTGCCTGATTCCCTGGGAACAGAACTGCCCACAGCCTGACCTGATTTCTGGCAGAGGTAGCTGTGCAGCTGGAGATGTGTCTCTGCAGCTCCTGAGATGTCTCCTGTAATTAGGTGGTGTGTGAAAAAGCCGGAGTGTTTTGTGTGCTGAGTAGTTGGTTTTTGCCTCAGTGCCTTGGGCATAAATAATATTTCTCTCTGCGCTTGGGAAGTGGTGACGATTTGGATCCTGGTGCTTAATTGCAGGGTATTTAATTCCAGAGAAATGTGCTGTAGTGTTGTGCTTGCAAGGATGCAGGGAATCTGCAAAGCAGGAAAAAGGTACCGCTGTTGATGATGCAGAGAGGATCTTCAGAGACTTTTAGAAAGTGCATTTTCCCTAAGTGCCTCTTAGCATCAGATAAATCCAATCTTGACTTTGCTCTTCATGCGGGAGGAGTGGTAGGAGTCTGGTGGGATTGCAGTGATGTGGGAGATGGGAGCCACAGCAGCTGGGAAAGGGACAGAGCAATTAGTGTTGATGTTTTAAAACTTGGTCCTTTTTTTGGTTGAGCTGTTGTGGTTAGGTGGTGGTGTTGGGTTTTGGTTGCGTTTTTTTTTTTTCTTTTTAATAAAAATGTGTTAGAGTTAAATCCATACCAAGGAGGAAAAAAAAATCTCTGAAAGATTTACTGTTCCTGTCCTTTTGAAAAAGCTTCCAGTGATTTGTCTGAAAGGTCTTTTAGCAAATCAATAAAGTCAGAAGCAGATAATCCCCTGACATGATAATCAAAATCTCTTTCTTTTGGATAAAACAGAAGGCTGCTTCATGGAAGTAGTGTTAGGATCCAAGCCAAATAAAATTTGTCCTTTGCAGTTGACCTTTAAAGCAACTGCTGGGTAAATTTAACTGGGATATTAGTTTGGTAACGGACGAGTGTGAGCAGGGACCACAGACATGGATGCAGGGCACTGGATGTAGTGATTCCAACCCAGAATAAACTGAACTCTGCTGCAGCCTGAAACACCCGGGGAACTTCTGGCTGCCAGTAGCAGTGTGAGTGGCACATTAAAAAGCTCAGTTGCAGCACCACAATGGACTGGCTGAAGTCATTACGGGTTTTATCTTGAATTTCAGTAAAGTGGGTCTGGTTTTGCAAATTGTGTTAATCACAAATTCCCAGAAGAATCAGTCTGGGCTCTCTCTGAGCACTTGCAGGGTCAGCATGTGCAGCGCAGTGTAGCCACAGGTCTGGGAGCTGAAAGCAGCAGGAGTTGCTGTGTTTTAGGGAGTCCAAAGTGCAGTTGGTCTGTCGGCATTTGGGCTCCCAACATCTTCCTGCAGGCCAAACATTTGCCTTTGGGTTGTGCTTTGAACTCTGCTGCACAAGGGAGTCCATTCTGCTGATCCGAAACAGGAGCGACGGGGGTGTAAAATTCTCCTTTGGTTTCGGGCTGAAGAGCTGTTTTTATTTTATAAAACCCACATTAAGGAAAAAACGTTGCTTTAATTCTCTGCTGGTTGAGAACAGCTGAAATGGCAGAGCAGCAGCAGCAGCATTTAGGGGCCCTCAAGCTAAGAAAGCCGTGGTAACACTGAGCAGCCACTAAGAGTAGTTACTTTAATGCAGCTTTGGTATTTATTGAAAGCTTCCTGTCATGTTTTCAGAGCACAGCCTATTGACTCATAGAAGAACATTAAGATGTGCTAGAGTTGTATTGTTCATTAGTTAATCCTGCACCAAATGCTAATGCCTGGTGGGGGAAACTGTCCTTGTGCCAAGTGTGAGTGGGTTTCTAAAGCCCCGTAACGCAGCTCCTCTGCGTGGCCTCGAGAGGGGTCAGTCCTGCAGTGGCTGTGGAGGGGGTGAGCGTGGGGCTGCTTTGTCACCACGGGACAGCCACGCCGTGCTGACCTCGGTGTGTCTGTCACACAGCAGCACCTCCCGGAAGGGTCACATCCAGTTTCCCCGGCGTTCTCAGGATTACAGAGCTCTTTTTCAAGCCCTTTCCCCTCACCAGTGCTTTGGGAGTGTAGGAGTTTCAGCAGACAGTTCTGTGAGCCATGGTTACAGCAGGAAGGGCCAGCAGGCTTCCGCCTCCTCACCGAAAAGCTCTGATCCCACTGTGCTCCCAGCCTGTCCAACACCTGTCCCACCCCCACCTGGAGCCCCTCCAGTCTCAGCCTTTCCCAGGGCTCAGGGCTTCCCTGCCACCACTGTGGGGTTGTGTTGGTTTCCTGTGGTGTCTCTGTGTCCTGTCCTTGTGCCCCGAGCCTCCCTCGTCCCTCGACTGCCCCGTCGTGGTTTGGGAACCCTCCTCCCCAGCTCTGACAGGTCCCTGTGGCTCAGCCCGGGGTCTGTCTTGTGTCCTGGGGACCTTCTCTCCCATTTTCTCCTCTTGCATCTGCCTTCCCTCTCTGTTCTCCATCCCTGGTAAGCCCCCGGGCTCCTGTTTGTTCAAGAGGCCTCTCCAGTGGCGCCGGGAGCTCGCGGTGTCCCTGCAGAGGACTCGTGGGGCAGATCAAAGGTCTGTCACTCCGTGTCGCTGACAGGAGCCAGCAGCAGGGAAGGACACAGGAGCAAGGCAAGCCCAGGTCATTCCCTGGAGATGTCTGCCAGCCTCTCAGTGCCGCAGACACTCGAGAGCACTCAGCTCTTGCCCTGAGGGCTCCAACTGTCTTTTAAATTCTGGAAGGAACCAGACCCGGCAGAAGGATTTTCATTTGTGTTTTAATTATTACCGGGGGGGAGGACTCAAAAGGAAAGTAGTATTTTGTTATTGGTTACTAATAGGAGTTTGCACTTCTACAGAAGAAAATTTGGAGTCACTGCCCAATGGAGATGTGGATTTTAGGAGTTCCCTTTAAGATGGGGCAGAAGAGAAGGACAAAGGAGAGGGATGCTCTGCTTTCAGGTTACATAACAGAAACCACAGGAGTCAGCTGCTCCTGCCAGGGCAGAGCAAACCTGGAGGGCACTCTGAGAGCCCTGTTCCTGCCTGGTTGGAACTGGGGGGAGGGAATGACTCCAAGTCTAGCGGTAGGATGACCTGGAGGTGCAGGGACGTGATTTAGGAGAGAATTTGACAATTCTGAGTCGAAGGGAGCCTGTATCTGACAGTGACCCCTCCCAGCTGCTTGTTTGTGTACAGGGAAGAAATGTCACATCTGCAACAGCTCACATGGCTATGCCTCATGAAGCAGAGCTGCTCCTGCAAGGGAGCATCCAATTAACAGGAGATGTTTGATCTGATTACGCCTCAATGTACAAATCTCCTGTGAACCAGTGAAGCTGCAGCTGGAGAAGACAATGCACATTAAGCTGTCCTCGACTGCACACGGGGCTGCTCCTCACGCTCCTTGGTGTTACATAATGCAGCCCCAGGGCCCCAGGGCTGCTTGCATGGCTCCAGGGAGATTGTTCCAAATATTAACAGATTCCTTGCTTAGAAAGGTTTTCCCTAATGTGAAATGTGAAATTAACTTTTACTTCTTTAATCTTCTTGGTTCCATGGATCCTGTGCACCCAGCACAGATTAAATAAAACCAAAACTCCATTCCTTCCCAGCTCTTCTGCCTCTGGATGTTGGTAAACCAGCAGTGCTCATTCAGTTGGTTTATCTTGTCTCTTACAGGCATGTCATCGTGGGAAACTGTCTAAATCCTTTTTTCTTGTTAGTTTTACTTTCCAACAGTACTGTAGAGAAAGCGAAGTCGTGAGTGGGTTTAAAGTAGTGTAAGCCATATATAGCTTTTAATCTGGAAAAATAATGTTGATTCTGTGAGAAGCTTTTAGAGGAGTGGAGAAGCTGGATTCTTACAGGGAGAGAAATGGTCAAATGGCAATAGGGGCAGTCACTGCTGGTAACCAAAACATACAGAGGAGTTGCAGCAACAACCCAGCAATGTTTTCCATCTATATCCTTCATTAATCTGAGAGTTTTGAGTATTAAAGTTTCAAAAATTCTTGCATATAGAATTCTCATACAGAAATAAGAGGGTTCTGCTTGATGGTGTCTCATTTTAATTGTCTGTGTTTCCTTTCTCTCCCGTGCAATTGCAGGTGGTGAGCTTTATCCAGCGCCTGCCTGGCTGCAAGGAACAAGCGTCTGTGTTCAGGGAAGAGGTAAGCGGGGTGTGCCCAGACCCTGTCACACATCCCTGGAGTTGTGGCGGAGAGCTCAGACCTGCTCAGCCGTGTCATTGCAGAGCCTGTGGCATTTGGGAGGCAGCCTCAGCATGGAGCTGAATTCCAGCATGGCTAATTGCATCCTGCTGCTTTACATTTCCCCTGCAGCTCCAATCCCTGAGCTTATGCTTAACATCCTGTCTTGGACCGTGGTGCCGTGGGTTTGGCACTGCTCTAAAGATGCCCTGCTGGAATGGTTAGTGAGGATCTCATCTGCTGCCTCTAACGAGGACATGTGCCTGCTCCTCCTGGGGAGCCTGGCAGGCGCAGGGTTTCCCAGAGTCGCTGGCTTCCCCCCGGGGCTGGGGTGAGAGCAGGAGGGGAACCTTTCCTTTGGACAACAGAGGTTGGGAAGTCAGAGCATGTCCTGTGTGAGGTGTGCCCTGTCAGTCCTGCCGGGGGCTGGGCCCAGGTCCCATTCCTGGTGTGGTCACCGTGGCCTCTGGGAGACCTCCACGGGCCCAGGGTGTGGCTGTGCTGGTTTTTGGCACACCTCTGTAGGTGGAGCACAGACGAGGATCTGTTGGGGGCTTCAGCTTCCACCTACATTGCAGGTGTCACCTGGAGGTTCTTTAGGAGCCCCTGATGAATTTGCACAGATGCACCTTGTCCTGGACTCATCCCGTGGTGTGGGCAGCTCGTGAGGGGGGATTGTGCCCCTCTGTCCTGCTCAGGTCATTCCCCACCTGCAGAGCTGCCTCCAGCCCTGGGCACTAGCATCAGAAGGATGTGGAGCTGCTGGAGTGAATCCAGAGGAGAGTGCAGAGGTGCTCCAAGGGCTGGAGCCCATCTGCTCTGGAGCCAGGCTGGGGCAACTGGGGGTGCTCACCTGGAGAGGAGAAGGCTCCAGGGAGAGCTCAGAGCCCCTTGCAGGGCCTAAAGGGGCTCCAGGAGAGCTGGAGAGGGACTTCGGATGAGGAGTGACAGGAGAAGGGGCAATGGCCTTAACCTGAAGGAGGGTGGGCATAGAAAGGAGTTCCTCCCTGTGAGGATGGGGAGGCCCTGGCACAGGGTGCCCAGAGCAGCTGCGACTGCCCCATCCTGGAAGTGTCCAAGGCCGGGCTGGACAGGGTTTGGAGCAACCTGGGACAGTGGAAGGTGTCCCTGCCCATGGCAGGGGGTGTAATGAGATGAGCCTTAAGGTTCCTTCCAACCCAAACCATCCCATGGTTCCGTGATTGTGTCCTCAGAGCTCGCCTGTCGGGCTGTAGGAGCTCCAGGGAAGGGCTGGAGTCACTCCTCCTCCGTGGCAGTGACTGGAAAGGGCAGCTCTGTGATCGCTGTGTGCTCCAGAGCTGGCTCCCTTTCGGGGGAATCAGGCTGCAGTGCATCCTGTGGATTTGTGTATCTGTGTTTTGTTTTCCCTTGTTTTAAAAACCGTGCAGACACACACAAAATAGGAAGCAAAAGAAGTGGAGGCTTGCAAAAAGCCCTGTCCACAACGTGACAATACAGTAGAATACTCATTAACTGAATACAGTGGGAACAGTGAAATTTGTTCAGATGAACCCATCTCTCAGTGTGGCGGAGTGTGAAAGGGATTTCTAGGGAAGGAGTGTTCAGAGGTGAGATGTACCAGCAAGTCTTCTAATAAATCCAGCCATTCTCCATGTGTTTTATTTCTTCTGGTGCTGAACACAGTGACTGCTTTCTGGTTCTGAGAGTGCCATAGCCACAGTCTGTTTTAATCCTTATTTTCTGCAGCCTCAGAGTGTGATTCCCTATGCCAGATTAGAGGGGCTTGTGTTGTTTTTCCAGTTTATGCTCAAACCACGTTTTCAGTTTGAAATTAAAACCCTTTTAGCAGTTTGGCTTTGGCCAAATACAGGTGTGAGTGACAGGAGAGCTGAACTCCCCCGCGCTGTCCAGGATCAGCCTCCAAGTGCTTCATGTCCAGGATAAATAAATCCCTGCAGACTTCCCTTGGTGGGGGGCTGGAGAGGGATGAATTGCTGCTTACATGAGGAGCAAAGAGAACAAATTGTGCACAGAATTCTAAAACCCATCCAAATAAGATGGAACAAAGAAATGAATAATAAAGCACAGGCTTGTTTCTAGGTCCAGTTCAGGGCAGGACTGTTTAAAATAAGCAAGTGTGAGGCAATGCGGTGAAAATGAAGCATAGGAATAAATAATATTGGACACAAAACCATTTTGAAATGCAGGACTGTTTTCCAGCAGTTTTCTGCTCCTCTTGACTCTATTATTTAATTTAAGCAGCACAGTCCCATTTGTTTCAAGCTATTTTTAACACATTCATCGCAGCAGTGTAGACTCACAGCAGCTTGAAAATAAGATTCAGGGACATGGTGTGGCCATCTGCGGACTGGGAGCACTGCTGTCATTCCCAGTGGAGGAATTAACTTCCCAGTTACTGAAGTGGCAGGTTAAGGAACTTGCTGAGGGTCTCTTGTCTGGTGAGAGGCGGGAAAACCAAATCTCCTGGCTGCCAGCTCTTTGCTTTAATTATGTGTTTTCCGAGTTTACTCAGTGTTTCCTCTTGCACCAGGCATTGACATCCGAACAAGTTCTAGCTGGGAAGACTACAAAAATAGCAGAGTTGTTATTCTGGCTGGGCTGAGTGTCCGGTGGTGTGTGCTGCACTGGTGAGCATCAAGTGAGAGGAGGAGATGCTGTCAGTCTCTGTAAATGGACTTTAATGGAATAACTTAGGGAGACACATATTGTTTGTCTGTGTCCATTAATCTTTGGCTTCATCCCTGAAGCATTTGGGGTTTATATTAATTATATCTGTGTTGTCTCTGTGGATGTTCCTTCTCAAGTGAATTTTTAACCTTTTCCAGAAACAGTATGTCATGATTTCACTCGCTGCTACCTACAGCATCCTGGATTTACACATGGTAGTATGTTAATCGCTTGCTTAATTTGCATCTAATCGAATACATCTCCTTGTTGATGGATTAGGAGACTCTTTTTCCGGCCATATTGCATCTTCACTACGCCTTAGTCTGTGTAGCATATGGAATCGTGGAATGGTTTGATTTAGAGAGGCCCTTAAAGCTGATCTCATTCCCCCCTGCCATGGGCAGGGACACCTGGAGCTCCTCCCTTTCCAAGGGAAGCTGTGAGATGAGGTCCGTGTTCCTTGAAAAGGAGACATCATGGGGTGTAGGTGCCAGAACTAAGGAGGAATCCCAGAATGACCGCAGGTGGGAATGCTGCCTGTCCCTCGGGGGTTAATCCCTGTCCCGTTCCTGTCCCCACCTCAGCAGATTGACGGCGAGGCCTTCCTGCTCCTCAAGCAGAACGACATCGTCAAAATACTCAGCATCAAGCTGGGCCCTGCCCTGAAGATCTACAACGCCATCCTCATGTTCAAGTCTGCAGAAGACAACTGAGGAGGGGCCTTTGGCAGATCCCAGGGGGAACTGACAGGGAATGGATCTTCAGCTGTGAGCATTACAAGCGCCGGACAGGTGGACTGGGACTCGGACGTATTTTAAGTAGAACTTGGTAAAAATGGTTTGAGGTTATAAAAATCCTGCCACAGTCTGGAATATGGGGCAGCTTCACTTCCAAGAAGAGGATATTATTATATTTTGTAATTGAATTTGGTTTTGATATATCAATCTCTTTTTGAGATCGAGAAGAAACCTCCAGTTCTAAGGGGAATCCAGGGTAGCACTGGTGGAGCTGCAGGAGCAAGAAGAAAGTTTCGAGTAAAACTGGCTTTGTGTCCAGTGATAGTGCCTGAAAAACTGAGTGATCACCAGCGAGTTTAATGTGTTCTGTGTAATAAAGGAGAGAGGAAAAAGATGCACTTCAAAGCAACTCCCCCGTAGCCTTCTCTGCTGTGACTCAGGAGCTGACCTTTTCAGGACTGATCGTTAAATTCCCGTTTTTCCTACTGATCCTGGTTGTTGTGGTACCCTTGGCTGCTGGGCTGCCTACGCCCCGGCAGGAAGGGAGCACGGGCAGAGGGTTTCCATCAGGGATAGCTGGCACTGGTTCTGCCAGCAGCCAGATGTCCCCATTCCTGTCATTGCCTGTCGGGAAGCAGGGCTGTGCAGGTGGGCTTTGGGTAGGCAAAGATCCCGTGAGGGCATCTGCCACTGGAGACAAAGAGAGAAATTTCAGCTGTAACTCTGCCATCAGTGCTTTTGTGCAGCTGCATCTGGGCCAGGAACATCTTCTGGCAAAATGGCACAATCAGGAGCACTTGGGGGTTGGATGTGTGTTTGTTCTTGTCCTCTCCACTGTCAGCCAAATGCTTGGAATAGGAGTTGGAAACCCGGCAGTGGCCAGAGTGTGTGTAAACAGATTTCCTAGAAACAAATGGCTTTTCTTTTGAACAATCCCGACTGATGAGTGGGAAGTGCTTTGGCCTTCTCCCCTTGAGGTGGACTTCGGTGTGTTCTGCCAGAGAGCTGGAGGGCAGGGCAGCAGCTCCTCTGCCTCTGGGCAGAGCACGCAGGGCTGTGAGACTGGAGAGGAATCGGGGTGTACACAGCAGAGGGGTGGAACAGTCACTTCCCGAGAGAGAGAGCTGCTCTGCGTGGGGAAGGAGCGGAGCCTGTGGCCGCGTTCCCGCACGTGCAGCCTGTGCTCTCCTGGATGGCAGCACGGGCAGTTCCTGCTCCCTCAGAGCCATTCCAGGACCGTGCCCAGGGACGTCCTGCGTGGGGGTTTCCACACGGGTGCTCCCCGAGCTCTCGGTGAGCCCCGCTGCGCTGCGCTCCGTGCTCCCGCTCGCTCCTGGCAGCCCCAGCTCGTGGCTCTCCCGCTGGCCACCCTCCCTGGCAGCTGCTTGGCTGTTGTAGAGCCCCCTCAGCCCAGGCAGCCCTTGCAGCCCCTGCTCCGCGGCTGCCAGGCTGAATCCTGTGTGTGGAGCCCTTGGGAGCACTGGGGCTGTGACCTGGTGCTGCCCAAGGGGGTTCTGCCAGGCTGAGCGGGTGTCTCAGGGCACTGCAGGGTGGTGTGACCCATCCACAGGCACCTCAAACTCCCTTGGCATCTCTGCCACCAGCGTGGCTTCCCAGGAGCTGTCGGGAACAGGGTGAACGGGCTGTCCGTGGCTGTGTGGTGACACAAGGAACACACTCGTTCCCCCTTCCTGCACCACCCACGTCCTCTGGCCAACCCTCCTGCTGCTGAGGAGGTTCTTGTGACTTGTCTGAAGCAGAAGGTTCCTTAAAATTGTAGATAGAATCCACACCGCTGAAGCCATTCAGTCCTGGAATAATACTTAGAGCAGTTTGTTTCCATAGTTTTTTGTTAGTAAGAATTTAAGGAGTTTAAGCCTTCACAGAGCAGACACAGGTTTGGTGGGATATTTAATAGCTGAACCGTTAAATATCAGCCAGGCAGCTGCAGGGGGGAAATTTATTGCAGTGTTAAGGACTAGGCAAGGGATGAATTTAGTTTATTTAAATACATTTTTTAGCATGATAACCAGGATATTCACCAAAGAGTCACATGCCTTTATCCCGCTCTGCACATCCAGTGTCAGCATTGAGACTTGAATTGTAAGTGGCATGTCCTGTCCTCTGACAGAACTCACCTTCTGGGCAAAGCAAAATTGTTTCTTGACAACTGGAACAGAGGATCCAGAGCCGGGCTGTTTTACTCCTGGCTCTCCACTGACTTGCTAAATAACCCTGAGCCCTTCCTTGCCCCAGTTTCCCCCTCTGTGACACCCAGCCAGGTGGGGCAAGTGCAATTTTGCCTTTTTCTTCTTCCAAGCAAGCAGGTCCTGCCAGATTTTCTGTTTCACCTCCTTCCTTTGGGAGCCTGAGTTGGGGGACAGCAGATTGCCTCTAGCAATAAACCAAAATATAATATTAATTCAGTTTCTTCTACTGTATATAGATGGAGGATGAAGAGAATCGGTTAAACAAGCAGTGAGATTCTAGTCAGTGAAATTATTCAAACAGAAGAGAAATCTTTAATCCTTAGGGCTTCCAAGCCAGCTGGATCAAAGAGGAAAATGTGTACTTGGAGGTTGTTCAGTGACAGCCAGCGCAGTTCTTTCAGGAGGGGGGAAGGAGGAACCTTTTAGGGATGGAAGAAGGAGGAATGTGCTTCTTGTGCCTTTTTTTGTAATCTGATAATTGTCTTTGCAGAGCAAGCAAGAATGTGCACACATCTATTACCCGCTCCTTTCCCAAATATAGCTGTATTCCAATAAAATCCGGCAACTCCACAGGGCAAAAAGACTTCCAGTGTCTTCACTGGACACATTTAAAACTCCCTGATACTTACAAGATAGAAAAGAACTAAACCAGCTCATCTTTTAGCCCCGTAACTTAGGAATTCGTCAGTTGCTGGTGCCATTCCACTTGTGTCAGGGAGTGTTGCTTGCCCCGTGTCTCAGTGAGTTGTTCCTGCTGCCTGTCCAAGCCCTGCTCCGCGTGTTCCCAGTCCTGTGGCACGGCCAGGGCTCTGCAGAGGCCTTATCTGATGCCTTGTGTAATTTGAAGTGTGCACTTTGAAGCAGAAATCCAAAAGTTGTGGTTCTGTGGGGAGCAAAACTGAAGTTGGTTGATGCCAGCTGGGATCGGGAGGGTTTCGAGTCTGCTGGGTGTCAGCAGGACCCAGTTGCTGGCCCAGCTGAACCCAGGAGTCTCTTAGAAATACAAATACATTCCTTAGAAGCTGTGACAAGTTCCCATGGACAGGAGTGCAATTGGGAAGTTCCAGTTCTCAAAATCTTATTCCTGGCTGTGTTTTTGTTCCCTTGTTGCTGTTTTTGAAATCCAAAGCAATCAAATTTTTTCTCTTTTCCTCCTCGGTTGGGAGTCCTGTTGAAATTTTTCTGTGCCATCACCAACAATCATCCTCGTAATCCAGCAGCAGCAAATCTCAGCCCTGGGTAATGAATCTCATTAAGGCTGGACAGGAGCGTTCGGCGCCGCCGAAGGAAAACCCCAGCACTCGGCCCGGGGATAAGCCAGTTCAGCTGTGCCAGATTTCCTGCTGCTTTTATGCCCTGCTTAGGGATTTATACCACAGAGAGCTTTAAAGTTTTTGACATTCTCCCCATCATGTGATGAGCCAGCTTATTTTGGAGATTCCTGTTACTTGAACTGGAAACACGTGCAGGGGAAAGGAGCAGGGGCTCGGCTCAGCCTCAGAAATGTCTGCCTGTTTGAAACCAAATACTTGAGCTTTTCGACACTAGCCATGACCTTGCACTCCACCGATGCTTTCCTCTGGAAATGTGAATAAAATTAATATAAGTTCACACCTGGTTTGTTTTTCTGTGCGTGGGGCTGAGCCCAGCAGTGCTCGGGGCTGGCTGCCCTGGAGGGCTGGCACTGGGAGGGGTTGGGCATCACATTGTTCTTCCCCTAAACCTAAACCTGGCAGTCACAGCACAAGGCAGCATCTTCATTTTTACCTCTTCTGTCTGTATCTCTCATCTCTGTGCCTGAGCTCTCCTTGAGGTGTTCACAGGACAGCACTGGCTGCTGTGGCTGCGCCTGATCCCCAATTCCTCACTCTCCTCTGCTGCTGCCAGGTTTTAATCACAGAATCTCGGGATGATCTGGGATAGAAGGGACCTTAAAGCTTCTCTGGGCAACCTGTGCCAGAGCCTCACCACCCTCACGGGGAACAATTCCTTCCCAATATCCCTTCTGTCCCTGCCATTCCCTGTGTCCTGTCCCTCCAGGCCCTTGGCCAAAGTCCCTCTCTGGCTCTCCTAGAGGCCCTGTAGGTGCTGGAAGCCTCATGGTTTCCTCTTGGATTCCTTAATCCCTCACGGTTTCCTATCACAAATGATCCCAGAACTCTTCATCTTCCTAAAGCAGCTCCCAAAGTTGGGTTTTTAACTAAAACTAGCAAGAACTTGTTCTCAGTATGAATTCTTGTTAAAACTCTGCATTTTGGGGTCTGTGTGTTTTCCCTTTCCTTAACGCCCCCCTGAGCTTCTTCACTGTGCGTCCATAACCGTGATAATTACTTTGCCTGTTTCTACTCTAATCATAATTAGCTGGTAAATTGCAAACCAGTCTCCAACGCGCCCCAGAATGAGGCACTGAACTTTTCCTCCTGCTCCTCCCCAGGGGCTGCAGCTGCACCTGCAGCAGGTCACGCGTCCAAGGGCACAGGGGCCGGGGCCACATTGGCAGCTGAGGTTTGCAAACCTTCTGAAACTAAAAATATTGGAGAGTTGGCTCCCAGCCATAATTTCTAAACTACCCCATCTTCGGGGTAAACATTTGCTCTCATTGGTTTTTCCCTTCCAAGGTTTTTTGCTTCTATTTAAACCCCGGCTTGTTTGCTTTTGTTACCGTGATCGGATTCCCGGTCTGGGGAGCTGGGATGCTTGGAGCAGGCTCGGCAACATCAAATGCTGCTCTGTGCTCTTGTTAGTTCCCCGGGGCTGCGCTGGGATGTGTGGCTGTGTCCTTGCACTTCGGAGATCTGAGTTTCTCCGCAGCAGCAATTTTTTTTTCCCCACGATTTTGATGGAGAAGTTTGAGCAGAGCAGGGAGCATCAATCACCCAAATGGCTGATTGCATTTGCAGATTATTCTGCTCAGGCAAACGTGGAATTTTTTTGTCCCAAGTCATATTTCTCCTTGGGCAGGGAAAACCTGATCTTTTTGCCTGCTCCAGTCATTCTGTCAGCCCTGACCATGCTCTGTGGGACTGGTTTGTCCCTTGTGCCGAGACCATCACACAGTTCCCAGTGGGGTTTGCAAACCCACTGGAGGGACTGGAGGGGTCTCTCGTTTTCTCAGTTCACCTGCTGTTAGCTGTGGGTGTACAAGGAGGGGTACAGACCCCAGCTCTCACCTTCCCACACTGGCTGGGTCCTGCACCACCCTGGTTTCCAGAACAAGCCTCATCTGACAACCTAAACTTCTCAAATCCTACAACTTTCCCAGGAGCAGGAACTGTAAAGACAAAGCACTGCACTCCCCTGACAGCCCAGCCCAGCGGGAAGAAGGATGTGGGGCTGGATGGGGAGGGAACCTGCCGTCCCCATCCTGCACTCTGCAGCTGGCGGGCAAATTCAGCTTCGGGAGAAGAAGCGAGGGGTGGCACTAGAGAAAAATGGAGTGTTGGAGGGGTTCAAGGGTGGGGCGGGCTGTGCCCTGCCCAGCCAGCTGCAGAACTGCCAGACCTTTCCCAAATAACACTCCACTATTTATTGACTTTGCCTGTCACTTCCCCTAATATTTTCTTCTCCTTGCCACCAAGTACAGCCTCAGCTTATTAATTGCCCCACGACACTTTCTCCTCTCTACATTATTCACCATCCAGACACTTCTAATGTAAGCAAGACATTTTTTGGAGTCGGATACATTTGCTGCTGGAACATTTCCAGCTGTTTCTCCAAGAAATGTGCTGAAGGCCTTTGCAGGAGGGCATCAGTGCCAGAGCCCCCAGAGGTGCTGGCATGGGGGGCTCTGGCATCCCCCCAGGAAATCCCTTCCCGCCCACTCCCATCCCGGACCAGGGCACCGGTGCCTTCAATCGTGTGCTTTGTCCTCAAAATCGGGGTTATGGCTTCACCATCATTCAGCCTTGTGTCCTCACACGTCGTCAGCAGTGTGTCCTTTGGGCCATGGAGTGGCTTTTTGCAGCAATGCTGGTTTAGGGAGCTTTTTAAACCAGAGCATTGTCCGTGTCCCTTTCAGCACCTGAGTCACTCAAATTCCCTGGGCGTTCAGAAATGCTTCCAGAAGGTTGTTCCAAGCTGAGGTGGTTTCCATGGCTGGGGTCGTGGCTGTGCTGGAATCCAGCAGCTCTGTGGGTCGGGGTTGCCAAAACGCCTCCGCTTCGTGCACCCTCCTAAAACTCGAGTGAGGCTTTTCCGCTCCAGGCTCAGGTGCCCGGGGCCCGCGGCTCCGGGTTTGTTATCCCTGGCAGGACCGAGCAGGGGAGGCTGTGTTCTGTCTCTGCTGCTCCGAGTGGGACCACACAACTATTCAATGAGTCTCCAGATGGTTTTCACACTGTCTTGAACTCATCTCTCTCATGGGTGGATTTGAAAAAGGCCAGAGAAGAGGCTCTGATATAAATTTCCCCATTCCCGAGCATGTCTGTGCTGCTGCTCGATGTCTGGGGAAGGTCTTGCTCTTCATTTCAGAAGGAACACAACAGTTGAACCTCGATTTTTGTTTTCTTTCCCACAAACAGGTGTTTTCCTCCTCCTTGCGCTTTGCCAGCACATCACATGCTGAAAGAATTAACCAGATTAATTCTTTAATTTGATTAAAGATTAAGTCTTCGGAGCTCAGCAGCACCTTCTCTCTTTTTCTCCCTGGGTCTTTTTCTCTCTCTCTGTCTGTGTCTTGTGATGCTCCTTCCCCACCAATCAATTCTTCATACAATCAGAATTCTGCCACTATCAGTCCCCTTCCCTTTCGTGAATGCTGCACACACGTGAGAGCCCACGGGCCGCCCCCTCTCTTTACCACCATCCCTCCTTCCCAGCACCATCCAGCGTCCCGAATGCTCCTGACCCTGTGTCCCTCCCGGGGCTGCTGGGTTGAGCAGCAGAGGACGGGGCGTCCCTTGGGCCCGGCGGGGTCAAGGCAGACCCGCGGGTTTCCCACCAGCTCCTCCAAGTCCTGTAACAGAACAGCAGAAGAGGCTCTTGGGCGGCAGCAGCGCAGCTCCAGCACACGTCGGCCTCCCCTGCTCCCACCGAGCCGGGCTGCAGACCCTTCCCACGGCCAGATTGCCCAGGGTGAACCGGAGCAAGCAGCACTGGGTCCATCCAGCGCAGCTGGAGGCAGGAGCTCTGTGAACCACCAGCACACCAGAGCCACGCGGGGCGACCCAAAGCGAGCGGGAACCCACGGCGCTCAAAGGGGAGGGGCTGCAGTGATGACACGGGATTCTGTCGGGATCCCTGTGTCCCCACGGTGCTCCCCAGAGGGAGATCAGGCCGGGCTGGAAGCAGAAAGGAGCCTCGGAGCTGCTGGGTGCGGGTGGCAGCGATGCTGGTGGCTGCAGCACGAGCTGCGCTGCTCAGCTTATTGCAGCACCAAGTCTCCAGCAAAGGCAGCTCTGGGAATGCTTTCACAAGGGATGGGAGGGAGGCCCCTTTCCCACTCTCCATAAATCAGCCAACAGGGTTTCTTTGTCTTCCTTGCTGCTTTCTCTGTTTCCCAGGATTTTGCAGAACTCTGGGCTGAGCAACCTATTTGGAAGGAAACTGCCCTAAACAACCCCTGAACCAGGCAGTTGATAAAGGAACCGTTTACATTTCAAATAAATAAAGCATTTTTGGCTTTGGATCAAAACCAAGTTGTGTTCAGTGTTACCAGTTTCAGTGAGTCATTTCTTTTTATACCCGGGCAGTTTCTCTTACAAAATGTGCATGAGGACTCGCTGTAAGCAGGGCAGGAAGCACTGTGGGTTTTTCACTATTGCACAAGGTTTCCCCAGGACAGAGCCACCAAAGCTTTTCTCTTGCCTTGAAGCTGGTGCTTGTTTACGTCTGTTTACAAGCAAATTCCACTAAGAACCGAGAGAGATGCTGCGCATGGCTCTGTTGGATGTTACCACTCTGTTTCCAGCTGGATGTTGCAAGTAACTCTGTATCCACTACAAATGGAAAACCTTTATAAACTTGAATTGGAGCTTCCGATCGTGGAGCCACGGAACTTTCTTGAAGGCAGGATAAAAACCCAGGGTTTGGCCCTGTAACTGCAGAGGAAAGGACCGGACATGAGCACAGACAAAGTAGCCTCTGTCCACTTGTAGCCACTAAGAGCTTGTGGTGATAACCAGGAGGAGAATAATATGTGAATGTCCCCCAAAAATCAATGTCCACCCCAGCTGGAGACTTGCCATGGCAGGAGAACTCAACCATGAGCTTTGGCTCTCGCCCACACTCGAGAGGTGCTTAAGTAGCACCGGAGCCATCAGGGGTTCACAGCCTTTGTGGTGAGGTGATGGAGCTCCTGGTCAGTGCAGCAGCCCAGGTCCTCGTCAGGAGCATTCCGTCACCCAGGTGAGATGGAGGTGATCATCCTGCATGAGCTTTGCCGGTGGGAAGAGCTGGGAATATGTGTCTAAGTCCTTCAGATTGTTAGAAAGCAGCTAATTCATCTTTGAAGAGGAATGTGATGGATTAAATTGAATTCTCCAAGTGCTGTTAGATCTTAAATCCCAGAAAGCATCCAAAAGAGGCTACAAGGATGGTGAAGGGTCAGGAGGGGCCATACGGGGGTGGCTGAGGGCACTGGGTGTGTCCAGCTGGAGCAGGGGACACTGAGGGCAGAGCTCAGCGGGGGCTGCAGCTCCTCCCCAGGGGCAGCTCCGATCTCTGCTCCCTGGGACAGGGACAGCACCCAGGGAACGGCCGGAGCTGGGCCAGGGCAGGCTCAGGCTGGAGATCAGGGAAAGGTTCTTCCCCCAGAGGGTGCTGGGCACTGCCCAGGCTCCCCAGGGAACGGGCACGGCCCCGAGGCTGCCAGAGCTCCAGGAACATTGGGACAGCGCTGCCAGGGGTGCCCAGGGTGGGATTTGGGGTGTCTGGGCAGGGCCCGGGGTTGGATTGGATGATCTCTGTGGGTCCCTTCCAGCCCAGGATATTCTGGGATTCCATGACCTTCCAGGGTGCTCAGCCAGAGCAGTAGCATCTGCATCCCTTTAAGAAGACACGTCTGGTCAAGATCATCCACCACTTCCCCTGAAACAAGATTTAAAATAGGAGACCTCCCCTTCAGAGAGTCAGCTTTGTTTAGCAGTAAAATTGATTAATTGCTGGAAGGGATAAAGAAAACAAAGTCTCCTGTTGATCCCGCGGGGTCAGGCTCACTCTGTCAGAGGCGCCCTGCGAACACCGGGTGCTTTCACCTTCCTTGCCCTCCTCGCACTGTGCTGCTCTTTGCTTTGGACCCTGGGGGACCATCCCGCTGCCTGGTTCGAGAGAGAGGAGCATCACCCAGACGGGTGCAGGGCCTGCAGCAGCTACGGCGAGGAGCTCAGCTGCTCTGCACGAGGGCAAGCGAGGACAGGAGCTCCAGCCTGAGCCCGCTCCTGCTGCGCGAGCGCTGCCGGCTCTCAGCCCTTCTGCCTGGCACGCGAGGGAGAGCTGGGAATGAGACAGGACAGCTTTGATGTGATCTGGTGTGGTCCAGAGACACGCTGGGCACTGTCAGAAGTCTGATTCGTTTCAAGTGGCATCAGCCCTCTCAAAGCTGAACGTCTTGTCTGAGGTGTCTCAGCCCCGGCGCTGGACACTGAAGGAATCATCTGCGGAAATGAAGGAATCCCCTTCTCCTCACACAGCTCTTTTGGGATTAGATGTGTGGAAATGCTGACTTTCTCCCTTAACCCTCGTGAGAGCCCAGGGGACAGCTGATTTTCAGCTGGCTGAGGTCAGGCGTGGTGAATTCCCTCAGGCGGGATGTATGGAATGCTTTCCGTAGTATTTATTGCGGGTTTTGTTATAATAACATGGCAGGATTTGTCTCCTCTCTCCTCTTTCCTCATGCCTGCCTGCCCAGGCTCTGAGCGTGATTAACCTAGAAAAGCTCCTTGCAGTGTTCAGTAAATGCTGGGTAACTTCAGGAAAGCATCAGCTGGGAAGTGTCCCCAGAGGTGAGGTGTGGTGGGGCTCTGTCCTCACAAGGTGAGGGTCCCTCAATTCTGCTGCTGCTCAGGCAGCTCAGATAAATCCACAGATGGAAAAATTCAGTAGCTGTATGTGAGATCATGAAATAGTCCCAAAAGAGTGAAAAAAACCCCACACCCTGATATTCCTATGGGAGCTCAGCTTCATCAGGACTCATAAAATCACCACTTGAGCCATGCCAGAGTGTTAATTATTTTCTTGCCTATTACAGCCGTGTGTGTAATTGCTCCAATCCCCGTTAAGAGGGTTAGCAAAGTGCTCTCCCAAACGGCACCTCCTTTTTTCCCCTGGATTTCATCTAGACAGGCACTTGGAGACTGGATCCAAGTCTTCTACTTAACATAGTGTCAAAAATCATTGCTCGTCAGATGATCCCTTTCCCCTGGGCCACTAATGCCAAAAGAGTTTGCACTGTTGCCTTGGGAGAACTCCAGGGTTTGTGAGCTGATTTGTTTCCCTTTTCTCCAGAAAATCACCCCAAATTTCGTATCATCTCTAGGAAGATTAAGCAGCATTCTGACAGCTGAGCTCCCTCTTGGTTCAGGATTCCCAGGAACTGCTTCCCTCTGGGTGAGATCCAAGGCTGGGGCTGTTCTTCAGTTGCTGTTTAATTAGTTTCTAAGTTCTTCCAGTGCCAGTGCAGATCTACATAAATGAAGTATAATCTCTATAAGCACTTCTGTAAGGAACAGAGCTTTGGAAGGCCCCATGGCACAGATTCCCCCCTCCCTTCGGACCTGCACGTCTCCTCCCCTCCCTGTTTCTTCCCTTTTTTCACCCTGTTTTTAGCTCCCACTCCTTTTTTCTTGCTGTGTTCGGGTCAGGATCTTCAGCCAAACATCCCATGGCAAGAGGGCTGGGAATAGATGGGGCGGGTGGCTTGGACCCTGGTGGGTGGCTCAGACCTGTCATGGGTGACTGGGACCCTGGTGGGTGGCTCAGACCTCTCAGGGTGGCTCTGCCACCACCCATCTGTGCTGAGCTCCACCACGAGCCTCTGTGGAAAGGAAAAATGCTGCTTTTGTTTCCTCTACAGCCCCCAGAGAGGCTCTAACGCCTGAGCTTGACTCCTTGACAGTCTTCAGCTGCTAATCACAC
This sequence comes from Gymnorhina tibicen, assembly GCA_013399875.1. Lineage (NCBI taxonomy): Eukaryota > Metazoa > Chordata > Aves > Passeriformes > Artamidae > Gymnorhina > Gymnorhina tibicen. The sequence continues at coordinate 246,815 of VXAZ01008977.1, read as the reverse complement.
CCAGAAGTGCCTGCAAATATAACCAGTGGTAAATGCACAGATCTAATCACGCCAGGGAAGGGCAGAGGTGCCATTTAGCAGCTCTAGAAAAGAATCAGCTTTCTTCAGACTATCGGTCCTTGGGGAACGATAGCACATGCAATATTCAGTGGGACATGGAAAGCAACACAGGAGGAGCCATAAATATCTCCAGGAAAAATCTCACTGATGGAGATTATGAAGCTGAAGAGGATCAGAGGGCTGGAAAGCCTCAGCCAGAGCCAACGTGTCTTGAGAGCTTCACTGACTCCCTCCAGCTTGTTCTTACAGTGGGAGAAACCACAGCCTTTCCCCACCACACGATGGTGTTTGGGGCATCAGGAGAGTTCCCAAACCCTAGAATCTCTGTGGGGAGCAGGAGAGGACGGAGGGGAATGGGCACACAGGGCAGGTTGTGCACACTGCCCCTCTGCTCTCCGGAGGAGCTGGCGCAGCCCTAATCTCATTACAGCATTTTCCATAACACTACAACATGGACATAATTATTACAAGATTTTCCATTACCCAGTCTGTAATTGAAAACTTACTGGGAGAAATAGTGTCAGGTTCCCTAAATGAAAGTTATTCCTTTTGTTCCCCCCAAAAAACCCATTTTCTTATTATTTCCACTCATTCCCTCATGGGTCCCTTTGCTGGTGTCTCCTCCCTTGCTCAGTCCTTAGGTGGCCATAAAATGTCTTCATTTCTGCATTGAGCATGGCTCAGTTCTCTCCAGAGGGATTATAAAGAGCATTTTCCACGGTTGTTGCTGCCTTTGCAGCGGTGGCCGTTCGGCTGTGACCCTCCCGGGCCAGCGCTGGGGCGCTGGGCTGCAGCGGCTCTCTGCGATTTTGGATACAGAGTGCGGAGTGGCATGGGCTGTAGGAGGCTTGGTGTTTCCGAGGTAAAACTTCTGAGCACAGCGCGGCAGCCGGTGTGATCTGCCCTCCCAACCCGCATGCAGCGCCCAGCCTCCTCGGCTCTGCTCCGTGCCGTCAGCCAGTCCTTTCCAGAGACCCCTTGGAGAGGAGGGGTGAAAACTCTCCCGGTGCCAAGCAACTCCAGCCGAGGGCTTTGAAGCTTGCTGAGGTTCAGGGGCGAGAAGCAATCTTGCTCTGGAAAGGGCTGGGCTGTTTAATTGCAAACAGCACTGCTGGCTTCGCTCGTAAATGCCTGTGTGCTCAGCCACCCCCTCCAAACCTGTCCCGGGCGAGCAGGAGCGCACAGCGCCTGCTCCCAGCGTCTGGAGTGGCAGCTTTGGGACGTTTCTCTCCAAGAACCGAAGCACAGGACGGGGCAGGGAAAGGCTGAGCCGTCCCGTGTCCGTGCCGGGCTCCTTGGGGCGAGCTGGACACAAACCCCGCACGGGCAGCGCTGCGGGCGAGGCGCGGCGGCTTCACCGGCGGCCCTTCAGAATGTGGGGCTGATTAGGCACGAGGAGGGGCCGGGGGCTGTCGGGGGAGCTGCGGGTGTGTCTGTGTGCCTGGGTCTGTGTGCCTGGGTCTGTGTCTCCGTGTGCGCTCACGGTGCTCACGGCTCCCCTGCCAGCGGTAATAGCTGCCATATGGAGCACGGCGCGGAGGATGCTCGGCGGGCAGCGGGCACAGCCTGGTTCTCACCATCAGTTTAAGCTGCAGAATGTTCTTTGTGGGCCCCTTTTCCCTGGGGGATCCTGCCCAGCACCACTCCTTCATCCCGCCTCCCCATCTTGCCCTGTTTCCAAAGCCTCCGCACACCCGCACAAGGAAGCGTCAGCTCCAGACGTGTCCTGCCTTATCCCCAAGCTCATCCCTGTCCCCAGAGCCTCTGCCTCGGGCAGTTTCCCCTGGCTGAGCTCCAGCTGGCAGTTCCATTTATCTGCCTGCACTAAGTGCCTGGCAGGTTACATTATTCTTTAAGTACGTGAGGCTTTTCCAAAATTCATCTTCTCCCAGCAGTTCCCGCAGGCTGGCAGTGGGGAAATCGTGCAGCATCCCAGCCCGTGGTTCCCAGTGACCTTCCCCAGCCAGTGGTCACTGCTGTGGGATGCTGGAACTCCTACATCCTGCTTTTTCCTGATAAATAAGGAAAAGTGGGGCTACAGCTTCACCATCTGGGCTTTTTTCTTGCTTCCAGTCAGCTGTGGATCTGCTTATTTTCATCTAGAAAATAATGTATTGATATATATATTAAATATATCCATATATAACATATACCTGTTGCTAATAGTTATTTCAATTGAGATCAAAGTACAGTTCCTCATTTCATCTGTGGAATGGGGGATGCAATCAAAAATTATCTATTCTGCCAATAGTAATTAAATAAGTGCTTTTATTAACAAGGACAGCACCCTTTTTGATTAGCATCAGCAGGATCCAGGGATGACAAGCAGGATGGTGCAGTATCCTGCATTAATGGCTCTGTATCGTGCTCTGGGACTTCTGGGATAAAGAGCTGAGATGTCCCAAGGATGTATTACAGGCTGGGGGGAGGGAATGGAAACTGGAATTTTTATATCCCAGAACCCACAAGGCATTAGCAAAAGGAGCTGTGACCCGCACCGTGTGCCCTCTGGGAGCCACAGCCAAATCCCGTCTGCTGCCAGCTCCCAGTGCCTGGAAATGGGGATCCCTGGTCCCCAGCTCATTGTCCCCCATCCCCTCCGGCTTTGTCCCCAGTCCATCCCACTCCTGGTTCCAGTGCTCAGCACCCAGCCCCACTCACAGCCCGAGTGGGACCCTCCCCAGCACCAGCCCGGGGCAGCAGAGATGCCTCCAGCTTTTCTGCATGGCAGGAGAGGACATCAAAGGCACCAAACCCCTGCCTCGGCCGTGCCCTGCCTTGGCCCCTCTCCCCCTCTCCCAGTTTGCATCATGGAAAATGATGTTCATGGGGTGCAGCCGAGGCCGCTGGCTCAGCTCCACTTGCCCAGGGCCAGCTGAGACACGAACACGAGTTCCTCTTCTGTCCTGGGAGGGGGCATTTGTCCCCTCCCTCCCCTGATCCTGCATCTCTTCCCTTCTTCTGGAACAGTTACAGCTGCTCAGGAAACACCAGGGAAAGCCAGCAGAAAAAACTGCTGTGTTTCCCTCCTTCCTTCTTATCCACCAGCCAGAACCAATTAAACTCACAGGAGCTCAGCTCTTCCCTCCTTCCCTTTTAATTTCAGACCCTCTGGTAAGAGGAGACATGATAAAAAGTAAGATTAAACGTCTAATGCCTGGGATTTGGGATTACCCGGGCCAGGCTGGACGGCTGGAGGTAGAAGGATGTGTCTGGTTACAGGGAGGTATCGGGCTGGTGGTGCTTCTCCACATCTTGTCTCTCATCTGTGGCATCGAAAGGGCAGGGAAGTGTGAAACCCCTGCACAGATCCAGCCCAGAGCTGTTCCAAAGGGAAAGGCTTCGCTCCATGATGCTGGGGAGTGGCTTTGGGAGGGGATTTCTGTGCAGGGCTGGGGGGTGAGGTCCAAAATCCCCCCATGGCAGCAGCGTGGGGATGCGTGGGGCCAGGTCTCTTGGGTTTGTAGGTATCAGCAGCAGATAACCCCTGTCATAAACCACACGTGCATCCCCCTGCCTCCCATCTGCTCCTCGCTCCATATGGGGGAGTTTCAGGCTTTGATGGCTGGAACGATGCTGCTGATTTATTCATGGCCACTTCCCACCCATTACCTTAATAGCTCTCCTTGCTCTCCTCCGCCTGTGGAGCCTCTCCGGTGACCTGGGAAGGTCAAGCACAGTGAGGTGCTGGGGCCCAAATTATTTCCTGGAAATAGCTGGTGTGGTGCATTTCCATCCTCAACACCCAACCTTCCCAGCAGGGAAGGAGAAGAATGCCTGCAAATGTCCCCTCTCCGTTTCTTCTTCCTCTCGATCGTCTCACTTTAGAGAAGAAATTGCAAAGATGAAACTGTGGAAGCTCTCCGCAGCCTTCCTCCCAGCTGCTCTGGGCTGCACCATATGGCAAACAGGCTCTGCTCCGGCTTGCTTCCGGCAGGGAAGTGCCCTTTGGGTGGAAATGTGTCCTTTGGATGAATCCCAGCCCTATGTAAGCCCCATGGCTTTTGATGAGGTCACCACACCTCAACCCACTGAGCAGCCAGGGGGTCTCCAGGACCTTCCCAGGGGAGAGAAAATCAGTTGTCCAAGATAAAGCCCCGTGCCTGAGCTGACCAGAGGGAAATGAGTTCCCCGAAAGTTGCTGTTTAATGCCTGGGTGTTCCTGCCCTTCAGGTCCCACAGCTCCAAACCCATCACCCTGCTCTGGCCCCACACAACCCCCCCAAATGGTTACTTTTACCAACACCACCTTAGACAGGACCAGGGCTCAGCTCCAGCCCTGCTTCTGGGCCGGTGTCCCTGGGGAGCAGGGGAGGAAGGATCTCTGGAGGTCATGCTGGGGTTCTGGTGTTGTAGGGCTGAGGTCCCCTGAAAGCCTCGGGGGCTGCCGAGGGGAGGTGAGCGGTGGGGGAGATTCCACATCCTCCCTTGCTCCGGAAAGTGGGAGAAGCTCTTTGTGCACTGGCTCCATGTCTGTGAGGTCGTGTGGGTGGGGGGATCCGAATCTGTCATGGAAAGGGCTGCAGGGGATGAGTTTGTATCCCGGGATGGAGCAGAATATTCCAGACAAGAAAGCTTTGTGCTGAGATTGGGCTCATCTCCCTTTCCAGGTCCTCCCGGCTCCTGAGGTCCCAGCTCCCTGGATGTTATTTGAAGCAGGGACATGGATAAATGCAATAACGTTCCAGAGATGCTGAGATGCAGCTGATGGGCCGAGGAGCAGATCAATGTGTGAGTGCTGAGGCACTGCACAGGCTCCTCCTGCTCCTGCCTGACCTCAGTAACCAACTTAAAAGCACACACAAGCAAAGGCTGTGGATGTTGCACTGGGTGATTTTTTATTCTGGTTTGGTATTTTTTTAAATTCACTAATCCTTTAGCGGCTTGATAGAAGAACCAGAGCCTTCTCTGGGGCTGCTGGAAGAGCTGGTGCTCAGACACAGCAAGAAACACCATTTCAGGGAGGAAATATTTGTGAGGGCACGTCTCTGCTTTGGGGATATTTGCTGTATTTTGGGAACCCTGGGCTCAGGTGTCTGAATTGCCAGTAATGGCCATTTAATATTCTGACCCAAGAGGTGTCCTCAGCCTGCGAATCGAGGCAGATAAGTGACATTTTTGTCTTATGGGTGCCCAAGCACCTGAGTCTTGCAGTCTTCCTTGTGTGAGGGACTGGGGATGCTCAGCTCCTGCATCACCAAAGCGGGTACTGAAGCGTTTTGGGAAGGGGCTTTTGGTACAGGGTGGCTCCATGTCCCACTGTGGGAACAAGGGACACTGCCAGACCCTCAGGCTTGGAGCAGGGGACAGCAGCCTCCCCCTGCAAGCTGCCAGTGAAGGCCTGGTGCTAACGAGGGTGTGATTTAATGAGGGAGGGAACAAACAAGGAACGGGAGGGTTTTGGGACGCGGATCCTGGCATGGGTCGGGGATGGATGGAGGACGGTGCTTCCCTGGTGTGCTCCATCCCTTCAGAGCCACGATGCCTTGAGGGCTTCTGCAGCACAGACGTCACCCCGTCATCCCATCGACCACGTTCGTTAGCTGACGATGAAGCTCTTTCCCCTCAACTGGAGTTTGCCCTTTCTGAGCTTGTTCCTGAGCTCCTGCAGCGACAGGCTCAGCAATTTGATTAAACAGGGCCTAAAATGCATTTCCCTCGGTGTGTGTTCAAATTTGGCCCTGGTGGGTTCATTGGATTCCCATGGGATTTCTCCTGTAGGAGGAGGCCTCAGGAAGATCCCTCACCTCTGCCCCGAGCCACCGGGGTTTCACAGAGCTGCTGCCAGTGAGAGCCCAGCCTCTCTCAAATCTTTCCCTGCCCACTCTGACAAAGCAAGAAAGGGTTGAAAATCCAAGTTACCTCCCCCCAAGAGCCATGTGGAGCTGGAAATGTTATGGCTCATTTTGAAATGAAAAGGCAATCTCAGAATATTGCATTTCTGTGAAATATCTCATCCCAGCTTCAGTTGAAGTACTTCAGCTTTTATTTCTGTTACTTCAACATTAGCAAGCATTAATGCTTAGTAATTTAGGATATAACTGAAATGACAAACCAAAACACTTTGATGCAAGAAACTTTCTGAAATCTGGTGAAAAGACAGAAGGATGAGCCTTCTGGTGCGTTTTGGGATAATCCTTCAAGCCAGTCCACTCCCATCAGGATCTAGATCTTGATCCTTTGTGACCAAGAAAAGCAAGTGATGACCAGATGCAGCTGCTCCAGAGCAAAAGCCCCTCTCCTGAATGCTTCTGGCAGCTTAAAATTCATTCTGCCTGCACTGACCCCACCCTGAGCCACCCGCTGAGTGCTGGGTATGAGTAGATGAGATTGAGCACCTTCCCTGCAGCTCTGTGTGCTCACAGTGTGTGTTAAAGAGACAGGGGCTGACTCTAAACCCACTCCAGTGCACATCTCCTGCCCAGCCTGCGCTAGCTCTGCACTGTCTGAGCTGGAAATGCAATGGCCCAGTAGTTTCTGGCAAGAGCTGCCCCAGGTCTGCAACCTCTCACTTCCTGCTCCTCCTCCTCCTTTTCCTCCTCCTCCTCTTGCTCTTCCTCTCCCCAGGTGGCTGCTGGAGCATCAGGAATGTAAATGCGGCAGGCAATGTCATCTTCCCAAATATTTTCGGTCGAGCATGGATGTGTTCCTGTGGACTTTCAGTTGCATAAAACTTCACAGATCTGTGCTTTGGCCTGGAGTGATCGCCTTGATGTTCCCTTCAACTGGAAAACGCTTGGGTTTGGTTGTTTGGAAAGAGGCATTCGTCACACGGAGCTCTGCACCCGTGAGCCCGGTCAGGCGAGGAGGGATTGCTTTACGTGGCAGTGGAGGACAGATCTGTAAATCAGATCCCGTCTTGTGTCCTGTACAAGCACCACTGGCAGGACAATAAAACACGGTTCACAAGATGTGTCCAACACCGGAAAAGTTTGTGAAACAGTGTCATAAATCCCTGGGAAGAGAAGAGGCATTTAACTTACAGCTTTGGAGACGTATTAAAACTCACTCATTTTGTAAATTCGATTAACTTGCATTAATATGTGAAAATATGCAGCTTTTCTTCTGCATGGAGATGGATGACATTTCCAGAACTCAGCTCTTTAGGCTTTTCCAAGTTCTTACTGAAAAGCTGGAGATAATTACTTTTCCAGGGACATAAAGATAATGACTCCACATTTACAGAGCATGATTAATAACAAGTCTGTTTGTATTTACAGTCGTTTCACTCACCCCTGTGATGGGGCCACCTCCGAAGCAGCCTATGGAGCTTTTATCCCACGGCACTGGGAATCTGGTGCTGTGGTTATCTGCAGGCATCATACAAAACCATCTCTCTGAAAGCGACTTTGGGAAGGCGCTGGCTCACCCTTCTGCTCCTAATGCCTTGCCCAAATCTCCTTCCCTGCCTGCCCTGGCTCCCGTGGACGTGGGGGACTGCTTTTCCCCCTTATCTCTGTGGCAACCTTGTGAATTCTGGGGAAGCTGCTGCAGCGTCTTCCGCTGGATGGAAGTCGGGTGGAAGCTCTGGTGCCCTACCAGCATCAGCTGCCAGCAGCCCAGGAGGGACAATGGTCCGACTCCACAGGCAGAAATCACTTCCAGGCCCAATCCACCTCTCCCAGCATAAGGAGAGCCTGACTGCGGCCAAGGAGCCCACAGGCAGCATCTCTGCTCCGTGCCCTGGTTTCCCTGTCACTAGGTCAGGGGGGAATGTCTGCTTCATGCCTTGCCCTTCACAGCCGACCTGCCCAGCCCCATCCCAGGCCCACTGCTCTGACTCTCCTTCCCCAAGGCAGCGTCATGGAGAGCAGAGGAGCCCCGGCCCTCAGGATACACACCCCTCAGCCAGAGGATCCCCACTGCTGAGCCCTCTCTGCTGCCCAAAATACCTCTCCAGGCCATGATCCTGCTTTGGCAGGCAGCATTCCATGCCCATCACCTCCAGCACAGGTCAACAGCTGCCTCTGCCAGGTCGGAGCCATCGTGGAGGCTCCTCTTTCCCCCCTCTGTTAATGGGGGAGGCTCCGCAGCCCCGCGAGCCGGTGCCAAATCCCGCTCCAACAGCTGTATGTTCTCCAGCATGAGTCATCCCCACCCCGAGCTTTCAGCCTCTCCATAACAACATTCCTTCTCTCTGATCTCAGATCCTGGCTGTGATCACTCCCTGTCTAGTCCTCCTTCCTCCATCCACATGGTCCCTCGGCCCAGGCTCGGTCCCCGGCTGAAGCAGCAGAGAGCAGAGGAGGCTTTGCCAGGATTACCAGAGCTTCAAACAAGGATTCAGATCCCCTCCCTCCCCTAAAATCAAGAGGAGGTGCCCAGTTATCTTGAGATCCAGTTCTCTCTTTAAAGAGACACAGTGATGTTGGTTCTTTCTTATATTGTTTTATGTTGTTCCTTCCCATCCCAGACGTGTCTGTAAGAGCCGCCACTGCCCCAGGGCATAGGGAAAATGCTCTGAGCTTTTGGTCCTGCACATCTCCTGCCCTGCCATGGGCTCTTCTCCAAAACCTCTTCCCTGAGCCCCCTCTTCTCTCCCTGCTGTCACTTTTGTCCCCAGTGGGTTCTTCTCTTCACCCCTCTGCTCCTCTGGAGGGAGGTGGTCCCACGGTCTGCAAGGACACAGGAGGAATCCACATCCCCATCCCAGCAGCTTCCATCTCAGGAAGGGTGGAAGATCCAGGCTCAGGTCTTCCTGCACAGTCCAGCTTTAACCCTGGAGAACACCAGGCAGCTTCCCTTTCCCCCAGTCCTGCCTCCAGCATCTCTCCCCCTTTAACAGCTGACCCCTGTGGGAGACCAGCCCCCTCAGAGCATCACTGGGGACCTGGGGCTGGAAAACTGCTGTGGAGCAGGATCCTGTGCAGGGAGGAGCACTGCTGGAGCATGGTGGCCTCTTCCAGCCCCCTGCTGCCAGCCCCCTGCCCTGCCCATGCTGCCGAATCGCCAGCCCCTGCTCCAAAAGCTGCCAGCCCTGAGCTCCCACCGCTTCCCTCTCTGACTCTTTGGCCAGCACCACCTGGCGCAGGTACAGCCGCTGAATAGAAATCAAATTTTGCTCAAAAGCATTAATTTCTTCTGGATCATGGGGTGCCCAGATGGGTTCCAGTGGTGGCAAAGGGAGACCTTGAATGTGTTGCTTGAACAGCATGAAAAGCCAAAGTCAAATCCCATTCCTCCCTGGGCAGGGGTGTTTCTTGGATGCTTGGATGAGTGAGGCCTTGCTCCACTCCAGCAGTGCAGAGGGCCCACAGCCATAATCCCTTCCCTCAAGAAACTCTGAAGAATCACAGAATTTGCTTTAATTGAGCCTGGCAAGGAGGCAGAGAACTGACCCCATGCAGAATTCCCCCAGAACTGGGGATTTTATTTCCCTCATCATCAAACCTCTCGCTGATGCTCCCCACCAGAGACAGGTGAGGAACCTGATGTCCTGCACCTCATCTTTAACCTTTATCCCTAAAAACCTTTCCCGGGAAGTGTTCCCTGCCATAGACACATCCTGGATCTGCTTGTGGATTGGGGGAGGGGGGTCAGAGGAAAAACCACACAGGGAATTGCTGGGTTGTTTTGTGGCTTCCTAGGGAGAGCGGGGATCTGGGGAATGTGACCTTGGCACACTTCTAATTAAAGGCTGAGAAAAGCCTCTGCCTGCAGAATATCTGGGGCTCTGGGCAAGATGAGGTGGAATCTCCACAGCACTTAGTGGAGTGTTGGGGTGCGGTGTTGGGGTGGAAATGTGCTGGTGAAGGCTTGGATTGGCAATTTCGGTGCGTCGGGATGTGCCCCTGGTGGTTACAGCTGCGGGATGCTGCTCACTGCCCTGTGGGGATGGGGATGTGGGCACGGGGAGGAGGAAATGGGGATGAGGGGATGGGCACATGGGGATGGGGATGAGGGGATGAGGATGCAGGAATGGGAGTGCTGTGCCATAATCCCTGGGGCTGACAGAGAGATCTGCTGTGTCTTTGGCAAGTTCAGAGGAGGGGAAACAGAGCCCCACACTCTGAGCAGCTCCTTGCAGAGGGTCCTCACTCTGCGCCTGCCTGGAGGAGAAAATGCCTCTGGAACCTGCGTTAGCACTGTCTGGGGGGGCTGCAGGAAACGCCTCCACTGCCAGGATTAACGTGGGATAATGCTTCATCCCAACTGCCGAAAGGGGGGATCCACTGCAGCCCCAGTCGCGGCGCAGGCTGGCCTGGCTTGAAGAACTGGGATCTTCTGGTGCACTGCAGGCCGGGGGGCCGGGGGGCTGTGCTGGAGGGGTGGAGAAGAGTCTCTGAGCTCGGAGTATTTCATCGGATCAGAGAATCATGGAATAGTTTGGCTGGGAAGGGTCCTTAAGGACCATCCTGTTTCAACCCTCCCCCCGGCGGGGGCAGCGACACCTTCCACTGGAGCATCCCCCGGCGCGGCAGGGCCCATCCTGCGGGGGGGTCTGGGGTCGCCGCTGGGCGAGGGGACCCGGGAGCGGGGCGGAGGAAGGATCCCAGCCCGGCCCCTTCCATTCCCCGCCGCTCCCGGCCCCGCTCGGAGCCCGGAAAATCCCAAATCCCA